>CM055268.1:122524228-122666410 GCA_029237695.1 Conchocele bisecta | reverse complement strand
AAATTCATACAATTAGGGTAGGTATACTAGCCTTGTATTTTTGGCAAGTATCCCAAATTGCTCAATATTATGTTCTATATGGAATTGTTATTTGATCGAAACATGATCATGGGCATGTGCTAAAGGAAGCATCACACACATCATCAGAGAAGTGCATGCTTAAAACACTTAAAAGGTCAAAATTGAAGAAACTTTTTGACAAAAACAAATGGCTAAGTGTTTCCACAACCACATGAAGGTCAAAATGGTCAAGGTCATCATAATGGCGGCATTATACTTACATGTATCACGTGTCCAATCCATAAAGTAATATTTGTCCAATCCATAAAGTAATAGTAATGTTATACGATGATGAAGAAACTTGTACAAACTTCTTGACGCAAAAAAAAAATGGCTAAATGGTTCTTCAAAAAGAAAATGTGATGGTAAAAAGGTCAAGGTCGTGTTAATGGCATCATGTGTGTGTTCCAAGTCTTAAATCTTCAAGTGTCCAAACATTGAAGCAATCCACCAAGCAACATTAATGTTATGCTATTGTCGCAGCCCCCCTTCACCTGGCTGATGTGAGTTTGTAATACAACTCGATCGACTGGCGTCTGTAAGTTTTATTACATATGATTACAATAATGTCCAATATAAACATGATAAACGGAGTACAAATATCGGTCTATGTTTTCATGACAGTGTTACTTCCGATCAGACTACGCGGATGCACAGTCTGATCTGGAACTAAACTGGTTGTAAACATTCAACAACTAACGGTTTACCAACGAAAAATGCGAAATATAATCGCCTTGTGCCTGCATTGTAATTCGCACCAGTATATACTTAGTTCAGACTGCGCGGCGGCAAAACTCAGACCGTCGCTGCATAAACATGTTTAAGTTAGTTGGTGACTTTTTGGAATAAATGAACGTAAACTGGTCATACATTGGGTTTGGGTTCGGCTAAACGTGAATGGTGTGTAGCTCTTTGCTGGGATGAAATAGCCATTCATCTATCAGGTGACGGAATATCATGAGCATGTGCACCGATATGGATAGCGTGAGCTAATGGGGACACTATTTAGACCAACAAAGCGATAGAGTACGTACACATATACAGTATTATACAGGCTATGTAATTCATTGACTGGGGTTTTACGTCAGTTCCAACTGCTATAAATATCAATTAGCATACACAGGTCAGTAATACACAACCCGGGCCAGACAAGCTGGTCCACAGTTTCGCAGAGATGGATCATATCTCTCATAGCCGGATACAAACATCGAGGACAAATACTTAAATAAAACAATATAATACATACCTGTAAATCCTTCGGTAAAGAAAGAAATGTAGAACACTTTGTGAAGTATCGGCAGTAGCTGCACTGAAGAATGTATGCGCGTATCAATTGAACACAATTTTGTGGCGCTTACAACTATTCACGACAACGCGACGAAATCCACCGGTAATGGACGTGGACCAGCTTAACAGCGTAAGGGGAAGGTGCGGGAATGTCTACAAGGCAACAACGCGGAGCTGCTGAACAGAATCTGGGGAATGGTCTCAAAGATAAGTGCTCCTTCTGTTGTGTCCCATGCTACGACAGTAGAAACCCCGAAATTTAAAAGAAAAAGTAATGAGGAACAATATAATCAACACGCAAAGATTCTGGACAAACTGCATGTTGTGGAGGACAATCTTATAGTGGGTAATATTGCAGATGCGAAAGACGCAGTCGTAGAAGGTACATAATTATAATTGGCGTGAGACATGTACATGCAAATAGTTGCCGTAAATTCCGTCGAATGTTGTAAAATAGTATGGGCCCTTGATAATGCAATTTGGTGTCAGAAAATGACGCCGATAGTTGGCAATTTATTACATGTGGGTAATATTCTTTTAGTTTCTACCTATATTGTGCATATACACATGCACGCATGTCCTGTTGTGACACAACGTAATACATTTTATATAAACGACATGTGTAGATAAACATGTATTCAGATTTGTATTTCACCATAGCCGTGTCCGTGCGAGATGGGATACATAGTATTTACTGTAAGGTACATATATGATGAATTTCATGTCAAGTGAGTGAACACAGCATACGTTGGGACTGTTTCATTGATTGAATTGTCCGCTATTGGTTTTATCGTGAGCGGTTTGAAAGTACTTGTAACGTACTTTTCTCACGTATTGGAGTGTTGTGAACGTACATTTCTCACGTATTGGAGTGTTATGCTTAGTGGCGTGTTTTGTTCATGTAGTCACGTTATACTATTGTGAATGTCGTGTACTGTTGATTTCCGATACAGTGGCAAGGGCAAAGGTCACAGGAGAGTCCATGTTGAACCATAATAGGTAAAGTAGGTGTGTTAAAAATGCAAAACTGACATTAGTATGACGATGTAGCATGCATGTCACCAATGTTGGCCCGAAATATATTCAAGCAACGTTCAGGAATATTCTGAATTACAGTGTCACTTTTGTTGTTACGTATTTGCTGCAAAATAAAATAGTGAGCACATGCACTCGAATCGTATATGTATCACACCATCATACGTCAAGTGGTTATTGGTAATGCATGAATGTGCAAGTTAATATGTATAGGATAGACACTGAGTGGAGTTGGATACGAGATATATCACGAGACCGTTAGGTCGAGTGATATATCTCGTGTCCAACTCCACGAAGTGTCTATCTGACTTAGACCACGTGACTTTCAGGTGCGTATCTAACTATTTTATTTTGGGTATACAAAACGGAAATGTATTCCATTTCACGACAATTGGAAGCGTCACAGATAATACATACATGTATGAACGTAATATTTTTCATTTGAAGCAAATGGAAGTAATGTAGTCGAATTGGTCAGCACACGTTCATTGAAATTGGACGTTTTAGTCATACACCGCATAGTGAAAATGACCCGGTCTCGATATGCCAAAATGCACCAGCTACGCACCTGAGTACTCCATACGTCAGACTTCCCCGTGCAACTCAATGCTACATGTACATTGTACACTCTCCACAATCATTCATTACACATGTGCGCCACAGTTTACTGTGTACTTCTATATAGTGTGCTATGGATACGTTGGGCCAAATACGTTGATACAAATTGGAAGGTAAAAAGAATTGAATTGGCGGCATGGAAGACATACTTCAATAAAACTGTTAATTGACTTATTTTTCTATTTTCATCTTGTTCTGTCCCGCCCATTTTAACGTCGCAAAAGCGCGTCACTGACATATTATGTGAAATGTCCACGAACAGTGTAGACCCTGATCAGACTATGCGTATGGTCGGACTGATGGGGCTACACTGGTCGCATCCTATCTAGGCACATTTTGTCGTGACGCTTCACATATGTGGCGCGTCATGAGAACATGTGCGCAATTATTAAAAGCACTATGAATGTTCCTATGACGAACAGCGAACAGCGTAGACCATGATCAGACTGTGCGGATGAGCAGGCTGATCTGGGGCTACGCTGATCGCAGCCCCAATTGGGCACGATTTGTCATGACGCGTCACATATATCGGTACGAGAGAACAGACGCCGACATTTGAGAAAACCATGTTTATCGCCATACGTTATTTGTGTAAAATAAATGTGATTCATTTTTATATTTGGAGTAAATGTGCTCGAAAGTTGGTGGTAATTTCACTGGAATGAAAATTAAAAAAATGGACGACTTTCGAGCTCATTTACTCTAATTATGAAAATGAATAAAAATTATGTTACACACATTACGTATGGCGATAAAGATGACTTTCTCAAATTTCAGCGTCAAAATTGGGTTCGGTCGCTTGAGGTGTGCTTCACGTGCCTGCACGTTTAATAGATAGGATCATTTCGTCTGTATATGGGATATATACGGACGAAATACTCCAATATGATTGGACTATATTGCTTGGCAGTGGTCTAATAATCGATAGCAATGCACCTGTGTTTCATTATCTAATTTTAGAACATACAAGCAGTGTTATACATACTCGCACCTGTGACCAATAACTACATTTCATATCTGATGCAATATCGTAGTGGTAACAGTCATTTTTTGATTGTTTAATTAATCAACGTTGAGGGTTATGTACCTCATTTCATACTCCCAGATAGATATATGCCATCGTTAATAGGTTTATTTTATTAACATTATTTAATGTAACTTACAGAAACATTTTTTTTGTATTGGTTCAAAAACTGATAAAGACGTAATTGCATACTGTCATTTGAATCGTCTTAGTTACATCCATATGTCTGTCTGGACCAAATGTATAAGTGCAACCAATGATTTCCCCGCTCTGGGGCGACGGACATACAATGTGTGGGGTGTATTTACAGTGAAACATTCCCAAGGGCTGGTAATCTGGAAGCCAAGAACCCCGAGGATGTGCATATTTGACGTCCCCGAGAGTTCCCACCCCCCTTGTACTGTCGTTTCTATGAACTATCTTACTGGCGACAATTTTAGAATGTGTCTACATCCCGATTTTGTTTCACGTTGTTTGATAGTCACATATTTATTCAGTAAATCAATTGTGAACACCGTATGCCCTGATCTGACTGCGTGCTGTGCATTCTGCGATGCTGTAAACACAGTGCACACGTCACAAGGACCCGTTTGTCAAACTTTATCTAAGACATGTTCGTACAAGTGAGATAATGATGAATGTTATATGAATACAAATAATAATAATCAAATAATAATAATCAAACTCGCACAAAAGGAACGCAAGTCGAATGCATTTACCGAGCACTCTACCATCTGAGCTGTGGGGACAATACTGCTAATGCTGGCGGACGACTGGGCAATCAAAATGAAGAAACCATCGAAACGTTTTACGTTTACAAATATGGCTTTTATTGTGGTTTTCAATTCACCAGTCAACCAGTTGGTAATCTAAATTATCTCCTAAGCTATCGGGAGCATGCATTTTCAAGCTCTAAATTGCTCTAGATAAGGCGTCGATTCGGTCTAAAATGGCTGCAAACGGCTATATCCCTAGAAAGCTATAATATACATAGTCCGCTGACCCCGTGACATAAAATACGGCGACGTCGGAAGTCAGCGTTCACGCCCTGGATTATGTTTCGTATGCGGCAAGCCGGGGCACTGGAAATGAGATTGCCCACAAACGAACCAGACTATTATATTAAGATAAGTTGTTGTTGTTGGTGGTGGTGTTTAAAAGCCGGTCATTTGACATTTTAATAGTGACACAATTATACACTTTTAATTCTTATAAAGAACAGTTTGTGTCTACTAAGTGGGCATGTACCTTTAAGACGCGTTTCAATTATATTCGCGAGTGATGCAATATGTTTGTTTGTTTGTTGGGGTTTAACGGCCTATCAACAGCAAAGGTCATTTAAGGCCGGGTCAATGGGTTTAGTACTAAATCCCATATATTACCTGTACAAGTTCAAGTACATGTACAAATGGGGGGGGGAGTCACAAAACCAGAACTGAATATTTCAATAAAATGTTTTATGTATTCAGCCCTGAAATCAGAATAATCATGATCTGATGCCAGGTCCTCGCCACACCAGAATCACTTGGCCCCTTCCCAAAAGCAGTAGGATCAGTAATAATCTTACTACTTTTATAATGGGCAATAACCCAATTCAACTCACAGGTAATAAAAGAGCCAAAGATAAACACGTACCTGAGGGTCAAACCAGGCAAATCGTGATCCTATAAGGAGAAACCCCGCCGTTAATTTACACCATCGCGTTCTCCCGACCAACCACCCACAGCACACAGCAAAGAGGTGTTTTGTTATATGTTAGGAGTGATGTTAAGACATAAAAACATCCAGTACGGCGACCAAGATCGGAAATGCATCGTATTTTCATTTTCCCGGCCCGACATACCGGCATAGTGCGATAGGAGAATGCACTAGGTGCTAGATACTTTAACATGTTTAACGATCGTGATTCATTCCGGAATCCCGACTGGAGACCTGGTTTTGGCCCTCATGCACGGCCTTGGCTTTCTTGTATGTGAGAGTTGAATATGAGTCATATGATTATTCATAATCCTATTACTATTAGGGTAAGGGGCCAAGTGGCTTTGGTGTGGTATTGACCTGGCACCAGGTCAGGTTATCATAATTTCAGGGCTGAATGTCGTATTTTTTCGATGTAAATATTCCGTTCTGATTTCGAGATTTACACCCCCATGTAGCAGGTTGAATACGGGATCCAACCAGTTGGGGCCGGCCTTAAATTGCCTTAGCTGTTGATGGGCCATTGAACTGCAACATAGGCGGCAGAACCTGAAAATTATTGGGGGGTGCGATGTTGCTAGGGGAATCCGGGCCAAGTCTTGAGGGCCCAAAGGGCCCGATGTTGCTAGGGGGGCCGGGGGCATACTCCGCCGTAAAGTTTTGAAATATGCAAGGCGTGAAACGCCATTTCCTGCATTGTCAGGCCCAGTCTTGATGACCCAAAGGGCCTGATGTTGCTAGGGAGTCCGGGGGCAGGCGCCCCTGAACAAACAAACAAACAAACAAACAAACAAAAGTGATCAGGATGTGCATTGTTCCTCATTCCATCATGAAACGCCCAATCACGATGCTAACAAGCAATGTAGATCGTTATCTGGCTACAGGAGTACTAAGTATTTGATCAGCAGCTACACACATCCCATAAGCCCCATTTCTACATTCACTGAATTACGAACTGTGTAGACCATGATCAGACTGTGCGGATGCGCAGGCTGATCTGGCGCTGCAGTGGTTGCGTAACATATAAGCCCCATTTCTCCAGTCACAGACTTCTAACGCGTTAGAACCACACTTATGACACGAAGCGCCAACCTAGTCAATTATGACGCGTTGTTTCTCGTTTCTAGCTCGTTGCTTCTGTTTTCTAACGCGTTACGACTTTTAACGTAGTTTTGAGACATAACGTGTTAGAAATATGCATTTTACTATATAGTTCATACATTTGTAACGCGCTACTTCTCAAAAGTAACGCGTTAGAATTATAACGCGTTACTTTTCAGAAACGGAACTTATGACACAACCCGCCACTCATAATAGTTTACCCGTACACAAGCGGTTACTGAATAATACAAAGACCATATTACCGCCAATACCATAAAATGCCTCTGTCAACGAAGTCAAACGCATTTTAAAATCGACAAAGGCACAGTATGTCGATCGTTTTTCCTTAAAGTTACATGCCCACGTGCCAGGTTATAATAAAGATAGACATATTATTTTCGTCCGGTCGCCAGATATGACATTGTTCGTGCAAAATAAACAGTCATTAACCATTTCCCGATGATATAATTGACAGTATTATACTTCAGTATATCAAACATGAATTTCCACACTGATATCAGGGGCGATAACATACCAGTGTGTCCTTAAAATCTTAACAGACATTATTATTTATTATCTGTATTTATTTTTGTATGTGCAATGATGATACTTCATAATCTTGTCGAAAAAAAATATCATTCGACTCATTTAATTACAATGTAGAATAAATAATTAAAAAATGCCATGCCTCATTTGGTTGCATATGAAAATAGCCTGACACCACCGCGCGTCACAATCAGTAAAATACATATTACTAAATGATTATATCTGTATAGCGGGCACTCATAATGTTTAGAACTGGTGGACTAGTGTCACAATTATACACTTATTTAATTATTATAACGGAACAGTTTGTGCCTACTGAGTGGGCATGTACCTTTAAGACGCGTTTGAATTATATTCGTGCGTGATACAATATGGTCTATTGTACTGGTGAATATAGATTCAGACGGCCAATACGACACCAAATTGACTGTAGAAACACAATAACTTATAATATTGCTTGTTATAAGCGTGACGACTGTTTCACAGATGGAATGGCGAACAGTGAAGATCCTGATCAGACTGTGCGTAAGCACAGGCTGATCAGGAGCTACACTGGTGGCAAAACCCATAAGTCCAATTTCTCCAGTCAGAACCACACAGACAGTAGCCAATATCAAGAACGGAAGACATTATAATGGAGACTATTGTTGGTAGTGAACGATACTTTGCCAATTTGCAATTTACACCTCAGAAGAATTTAGGTGCATTTAGGTTCATCTCTCTCCCCAATTAGTTTCCCTAAACAAATAGTTATTTTGATACTACGAGTACATAAATACATCAACTTTATTAGGCTCGGCTCGGATGCGTTCTTAGTCTCGCCAAATAAATATGAAATGTTTTCAATGTACATTGAAGCTATACAGCTATATTAACACATTACTTCCTGATCTAACTTGTGGCTTTATACGTGTTTAAATCATGTAAATATTCATGTACTCTTAAATGATTTACGTCTTTCAACTGCTACAGATTTTGCCACAGTTAGATAACTGTTCGTCCGCATGTACAGAAGCTAATCCGCGAACTTTAACGAGTGGATTATCGATCGTACATGTGCAAGAACGTGATTCAACTGTAGGCCCGTAACGGTGAATAAAATAAAAATAATGCTACGGCTGACTATTGAGCAGAGGCTCCCCCACCTCCCCCCCCCAAAAAAAAAAAAGAAGAAAACACCCCACAAACAACACAAGAGTTCCGAAGGTCGCAATATACGCCCGTCGATGCAAGGCCAGTAAACAAGGGGAGATAACTCACTGAAAACCAATAGGCTTCTTCATCTTGCCTTGATAAACATGTATACCGAATTTGGTTGCGATCGGTGAAGTAGAACTTGAGTTATTGCGTGGACAAGGAAACAGAGTGGGAACATTAAAAATGGCCGCGAAGGCGAGATAATTCATCGGGAATTTTTCAACATCAATAGGCTTCTTCGTCTTGCTGTGATAAACATGTATTCCGAATTTGGTTACGATTGGTGAAGTAGAATTTGAGTTATTGCGTGGACAATAATACAGAGTGCGAAAATTAAAAATGGCCGCCAAGGGGAGATAAGTCAACATGTCTACAGCCGTGAACAGTGTTTCCACATCACCATGTCCATACATTGTCCATACATTGATGTGTATCAACAGGAGTTAATACTGTATACATTACAATGATTACTTGCCTTGAGATTATTATAACGCCATTTGCTTCGTTGTTTATAGTAAGGTATCTAGCTTCTGGTCGGACACAAGCTCATATTGTATCAAAGTAACATGTTTAAAATAGTAATGTTCTATACATTCTATGTACATGTATTGCTGCAGGATAACAATAATTCTTGAATGAAAATGTGAACTTGCCACCACAATATTGACGTTAGGGCGTTACACACAGTATTTCAGTTTTTATGATACGAGGTCGTGTCCGACCTAGGAAAACCAACTATAATTTGATATTATATGCATAATTATGTTCCAACTAGTGTTACTTCAGCAAGGTAACAATACTTTTCATTGAACATGTACACTTTCCAACAAAACATTTATGTTAGTGTTAATAAAATCGTGGAATGGGTTATGAAACGAGGTCGTGTCCGACCAAAATCTACAAACCTTGTTGTTCATATATAGTATTAAAGTGCATTCCCACGCAATAGGCAAACCATGTTCAGAGACATCATCTGAGACATTTTCTGGCAAAATAAACAGTCATTCACCATTACTCCACGTAGTGATTGGCATTATTATACATTTTATTCCAGGCATAAATGTCCACACTGATATCAGGGGCGATAACCGTGCTTCCTTAAACTATTTACGGACATTACTGTTTATTATCTGTATTTATTTTTCGATGTGCAATGATTATACTATATAATCTGTCGAAAATATTATTTTTTTCAGGTAACGTATTTAATTAGTATAAATAAGTAAAACATATCATGCCTAATTTGCATATGAAAATAGCCTGATACCACCGCGAGTCACAATCAGTAAAATAAATACAATGTATAACTAGAGCAGCTTGAGCTGCATCAACGGTTTGAGCCTCAAACATTGATTTCATGTGTAACTAAGCTTTAGCCCAAGGTGTAAACTATTTGCTGACAGTACTGTACAAATTGGAAAACGTTTGTAAAGACCACCCGTTATCAGCCGAAATTCGGCAAAATCGTTGAAAAGTATGTACATTTTTCAACTTCAAATGCATATAGCTCTTTTATTTGAGCAGATAGCCGAAAATTGTCAGGGAGTCTGAGATAGAGAATTTTGTCAGTTTTCCAATGCAAAAAGAATTATTGAAATCGGTTGGAAAATCAGGAAGTTATTGGAAGTATGACGTCACTTCCGTTTTCGTGGAAAGTAGCATTAAAAGATATCTGAAAATCTCTGAGTCTCTGCTCACACTTGATCCGAATCGGCATGCAAAATTTGAAGTCGATCCGACAAGCGGTTTGGTATAGATGGAGGGAGCCCGTAAGTCAGCGGATGATTATTTTTCGATAGTTATCGCCCTTATAGTTATCTGCCAATATAACCGGAAGTAGTCAAGATAGAGCTCTGAAAATTATCATCTTTTATGCGCCTGACACTCCCCTATGACACTGGCAAGAAATTATGTTGCTGACATTACTGTACAAATTGGAAAACGTTTGTAAAGACCACCAGTTATCAGTCGAAATTAGGCAAAAAATCGGCAAAATCGTTGAAAAATATGTACATTTTTCAACTTCAAATGCCTATAGCTCTCTTATTTGACCAGATAGCCGAGAACTGTCAGCGAGTGCGAGATAGAGAATTTTGTCAGCTTTCCAATGCAAAAACTTTTGAAATTGGTTCGAAAATAAGGAAGTTATAGAAATTATGACGTCACTTCCGGTTTCGTGGAAAGTGGCATTAAGAGATTTCTGAAAATCTCTGAGTCTCTGCTCACACTTGATCCGAAGCGGCATGCAAAATTTGAAGTCGATCCGACCAGCGGCCTGGGCTGTAGACTGAACGGCTGAATAAAAAAAATAAAAAAAATAAAAAAAAAAACCAACGAATACAATAGGTTTTCGGCGCAGCTGAAAGCCGCCTCAAACCTAACTAAATGATTATATCGGGCACTCGTAATTATTAGAACTGGTGGAATAGTGATACAATTATACATTTATTTAATTCCTATAATTCCTATTTAATTCCTATTCCTACCGAGTGGGTATGTACCTTTAACGAAGAAAACCGAAACACGCCGAATCCCTGTGGTTATATCCGCACCAGAATATGTATCTAGTGCCATTTTAGTCGGAATTCATATCTGTTTCATGTCCGTCCGTCCGTCCGTCCGTCCGTCCGTCAATTCTACTATAACTTATTTACCGTATAACCGATACGTCGTCGTATTATTGCGGACATATTCGGGCGTGTCTAAGACACGAATACGTCAGGTGTAATCATGTGTGTGTAAAGAGAGGTCATTGTAAATCAATTCACCATTGTCTTTTTTAGACATTTGTAACTGCGTCTGTCATTACACGTACGGATTGAGCCATATCAGACCCATATACCCAGTCTCCTAACATTCGCGACCACCAGATAATCACTATGTACATGTAAACAAAACTGACCGCTCGGACAATACCGGTATAAATGACAGACGACAAGTTGCTGGATGAACAAATTGTCATCTACCCAAATAACAACAGATAAACGCCGCACCTGAACTCGAATAATAGCATCTCGTATATATAACGATAAGACACGAAACGACAGTAGCTGGCCCCGAAAACATATTACATCATACTTTGCATACCCAATATCGATCATTCCCTGCCTGATATGTTCTGCCCTGACCAACCCTCAAATATCATCATCATATAGGATAACACTGTTACGGGTGAGTCTCCATATATCACATGCACTCACACTCAGCCCTTTTCACGGTCTGACATACCGGCATCGTGCGATAGGAGAATGAACTAGCTAGGTTAAATTAACCGCCTCATTGCCTCCTTCATTTAATGCTCATATTTCGACTGTATGGCAGATATTAGTAAATTCGGAAACAAATGGGCCAACGGTCATTGGCCTGCCACTTTTTGGGCTCAAATGCCCGGGTTTGGAAGGTCCTTGAACCAATTCCTACCCTTAAATAAAAGATTAATGAAAAAGCCTCATTTTCGTGCATAATAAATACATGTTATTATTTACCAAAAAAATATCTTTGTTTTGGTAAATATCATTTTGGAAGAAAAATCACACATCTTCTTAGGTAAGTAAAAAATCACTGGCCTGTCTCAATTACCTAGAGCTGTACTGTCTGTTCATGATTGCAAAGTACACAAACAAGTCGTGAATAATACAACACCCATATTTACATTTACAGCGGAACCTCACTAAATCGGACACCAACACATTTTTACTTTCATAGGTTTCTTTGCAATTTATCTCTAATATGCTGTTTCTGATTGAAAAGTTAACAAACCTTAAAACGGACTGATCAAATAATATATAGTATGTGGCTGTGACTGGAGACATTGGGCTAATGGGATTTGTGAGCAGTGCAGCTCCTGATCAAATACCACACTCATGTAGTCTGATAACGATCAGATTAGGCAAAACTTTACTTCAAACAGTATTTCTTTTTCGACCAGCGATCACGCAGATCAGCCTGTGCTTCGGCTTCACCTGTCGCAGTGTTTGACACAGACCGAAACATATGAGAGATGATACACTAATAACATTTGGAACAACATGTTTCAAAGGTCATTATTTGCAAGGTGCTATCAATTAAAGTCAGCGATGTTTGCCTGCAGGTTAATGTGACTGGCTCTGGGAGAGTGGGACAAAGATCGACAGGACATGCTGAAGGTCCACCAACCTTACATACACTACCTTCGTGCCACGTCAAGGGAGGTGGGTGTACTGGGTGTCGGTGAATGGGTGTCTCGGGTCGTCAATAATGGCCCTCATGCTGTCGGCTGAGATTGGATTAATTGATTGTCGTTGGCTCAGAAGAAAACATTTCTGACCACTGCGATCAGATCAGGGTCTACACTGTTCACCAGACAGTAGCTTTCTGACACGAACATAATTGATTGATGTATTCAACGGCAAAAACTAATGTGAAAATGTTTAACGTCCCAGCAACAACTAAGGTCATACTAAGCAGATAAGAGAGACACAATTGGTTTGCAGTAAAATCTGAAATATCAGTGAAATGAAATACTAGGAAAGAATGTTTTCATGCCTATTGTGGGATTTGATTTATTGGTGTTTAACAGCCTATCTGTGTCCCAGCCAAGGTCAAAAGCGACAGGGCCTCGGTTTCAAGTCTCATCCAAATACGGGTGGGATGGAATGACTATTTCAAGCATATGGCGGGGATTGGAATAATGGAAAATCGCTGACCTGTATCCGTGAATTTTAGAGGTAGGACTGTAATCTTTATTTTATTTATTTTTATTTCAAAGACGATTGGATAAGAATCTACCTAAATATTCGGACACCATTTGTTTGGGTAAACAACGAAAACAAACTGCACCCAAATATGAGACACGCCATGTGATTTTGTACATAAGAACATTATGTGATTTTTCGTGAAATATCTTTACAGAAGCTGTGATAATTCTGTAAACGACGTCGAAAGATGGCGAAATTGTCATAGTTAATTAATTAATTCCGCATTTGCCATGGAAATTTCATCAACTTTCAACGTCATTTACGGAAAATATCATAAATTGTGTAAATATCACGAGATATGGCACATGTTCTAATGTACAAGATCACACAGCGTGTCTCATATGTACATTGTCATTGTGATACACCAGTACAACCATACTAACCCTAACTACTGGCACAATCTTTGTAGAATAAATCGTGTCCGAATATTTATGGTTATTATGGTAATATTTGTTTGGTTGTTTGTTGGGGTTTAACGGCCTATCAACAACTACGGTCATTTAAGGCCGGGTCAATGGGTTTAGTACTAAATACCATATATTACCTGTACATGTATGTGTACAAATGGGGGGAAAATCCCAAAAATCAGAACTGAATATTTACAATAAACAAGAGGGCCATGATGGCCCTAATTCGCTCACCTGACTCCATGAACACCAGAGGAGAATATGACATGGAGTTCATATGTGTTAATTGTGCTAATTTTAGATGGCGGTCATCTTGGATTAAGCGACGATTCATTTGGTCAAAAATAAAATTTGGTCACCATTTTAACAACTTTGAAAGAGCATTCTACGTCGATCATTCCTACGAAGTTTTGTCGAAATCCGGATGGCGGTTCATGAGAAGAAGCTTTTTTAAGACTTTGTGCTATTTTTGGACGGCGGCCATCTTGGATTAGCGACGAATCTGAAAAGGCTTCACCCATGGACCATAACTGTGATGTTTGGCCACCATGGGCAAAGCGGTTCGTGTGAAGTTGAAATCTCTAATAAAAGAACGACCTTTTGGTGGCCATCTTGGATGACCCGACCATCCAATTTCGACAAAAAATGTACCAGAGCGATCGCCTCTTTGATACCTTCGATTTGATATAGACATGACCATATTCGGTCAAAAATAAAATTAGACCCCACGGTCAACGCCCATTTTTGACCCCGGGGTCAACGGTTTTAACAACTTTGAAAGAGCATTGTACATCGATCATTCCTACCAAGTTTCGTTGAAATCCGGCTGACGGTTCTTGAGAAGAAGATATTTGAACAATTTTACCGACCAAGGACGGATAGCTCACATGAGCTTTGCTCAGGTGAGCTAAAAAACTACAAATTCAGCCCTGAAATCAGAATAATCCTGATCTGATGCCAGGTCCTCGCCACACGAGGCAAACAGTATGGTAGAGGTCTGTAGTGGTGAAAAGATTAAATTTAAATGTTCAAGCTACCCAGTTTGACAAGTTGAAAATCCACCTTGGGCATCAAATGTCACGGGGCGAGGGAAGTGCGCATCCAGCCGAGACTCGAACCCAGGACCAGCTAACCGGGCACAGATGCACACTTCCTCCCTATAGTGACCTACATATCAACCGTGACATACTCCTCCACCAAATTGAAATTCGTTTACAAATTCCATACTGTTTGGGACAGTGATTGTCTGTGGGACGATCTTCAGTATTTATCCATCATGGTCCCACATTGGGTGCCAAATGTCACGGTGCAAGAGAAAAGTGCACCGGGCCGCAGGACTCGAACTACGGAGCATACTAGTGCCTTACCGTCTGAGTTAACTACGCATAGATATACACCCAGGCCGTCAAGTGAGGGATTGGTGCAAAACATAGGAAAATAAGAATTCAGACAGTGAAAAAACAAGAATAAAATAGGAAAATATAGTCTAAATTAGGAATAAAATAGTTCTTTAAGATGGCTTCCAAACACATTGTATGGCCATCCTGACCTTTTAATATTTTGTATTGATAATGTGTGTTGTACTGCTCAAGGACTATAACTTTTAATTCTTTATTCAAGTTATTAATTGCCTCAAGATCCAAAAAACATGATTTTGACACATTACTTGTACTCTAATAATTAAAGTAATGTACATATATGTTAGCTTCCATACCGTCCCATTCAGCCAACCCCATCCACCCTTGTCTTTGTTTTGAAAATATCTAAAAGAAAATATGTTTTCATTAATGAGCTGCTGAATATGGGGCCTAAACACTAGGATTGGTCAGATTACCTGAACCATATACCGTATATTTATTACCTGAGCCATATTTATTACCTGAACCATATACCAGAGCTCCAGTACATACCGTATATTTATTGCCTGAAAATACTAGAGCGAGTGAGCTCGAGCTCATATATACCCCGGCCACTGCCGCTGCCTCATAATGCTATAAATCAAAAAAGCAAATTCCTGTCATGTAACGTTGAATCCAGATTGATTTTGAAAATGCAGACAATGTTATTTGGAAAAACTGTATTGATCAATGCATATGGATTAAGATAATCACGTGAAGGATGAATGTTACAGAGATATAAAGTACTTAACTAGACATTATCATGATTATGTTTGAAAAGCATGGATATGCACCCATTGCATACTGGACTCCAACTAGAGATTGTGTATAAAAAAACAAAACTTACACAAATTTCAAAGTCATTTGAAGACATAAACAAAAGTGTTTCAGCACCATTTTAAAGGTCACAAAGTTTAAGGTCATATCAGGTGAATGAAAGCAATCGTTCAAGTTCTCTACCATACTGTTCCAGATAATACATGATAGAGAAACTCTGACAGCCTTCGGACAGGACGGACGTACATAACCTCAATAGCAACGCAATATGCCTGCCTTGTTATTGTATATTCCATTACCTAAATGGAATTTTTAAAATTTTGAAATCTTTAAAGCAAACCTATACGTAATTTGACCTGGCGCATGTGGGGACTATGTGATTATATTTGATTTGATTCATTGATGTTTAACGGCCAATCAACAGCTAAGGTCATTTAAGGCCGGGCCAACGGGTTCGACCCCATATTTAACTTGCTAAATTGGGGTGAAAATCGGAACGGAATATTTACATCCATGGCTCAGTGTCAAAGCAAAAATAGAATTTCACTTTGTGCATCTTCACACCATAAAGAGCTACATACCAAGCATCAAGCCTCCAGCTATTACGGTTTAGAAGTTTTTTTAACAAGTTACAATGCAAAATGGTGAAATCTAAATCGGAAAGGAGAGATAATACATGACCCGGGGGGTCGAATAAAAAATTGAAATAAACTATGTGCATCTACTCATCATATAAGGAAGCTACATACTAAGTTTCAGGTCTGTAGCTAGTACAGTTTAAAAGTTTTACGAGTTGCAAGGCAAAATTGGGAAATTCAAGTCGAAAAGGGGGATATAATCGATGACCCGGGGTTGAATCAAAAATTGAAATAAACTTTGCGCATTTACTCATCATAATGAAGCTACACACCAAGTTTCAGGTCTGTGGCTAGTACGGTTTAAAAGTTTTATGAGTTACAACACTTAGAACAACCTGACCTGTTACCAGGTCCATACCACACCAACGTCACTTGGCCCCTTCTCCTAAAAGTAATAGGATTATGAACAAGAACTGGCATCGTTAAACAAAGGTAATACCCTCGCTTGCAGCCTTAACACAAAAAAAGTCCCCAGTAACCTTGACCTTGGGCATCCGGATGTGTGTTGTATGCAAAACAAAGCACCATTCCTAGAAACACATTGTGAGCAAATATTATTAAAATCGTTCAAGCGGTTCATGAGTTATTGAAAAATGAAAGGTGTTACTAACGTACGTACGTACCTACTTGGACTAGCACTATATCCCCTCTTGCCTATCGGAAGGAAGGCCGCTAATGACTTTCAATCTTCTCTATGCAGGTCAGCAAAATAGTTCTTACCTTCCAACATACAAAGTACCCGTACAAAATACTAATGTACAATTAATGGACTAATGAAAATTTAGGCACAATTTGAAAGATGACCTGCTGGAAAATGGCACAGAAGATTGCCATAGCCATCTATAATTGAATAATAGTGTTATGCAATAGTTTGTTTATTTGTTTTGTTTATTAGTGCTTAACGGCCTATCAACAGCTAAGGTCATGTAAGGCCGGGCAAACTGGTTCGATCCCATTTTAACCTGCATTGGGGGAACATCCCAAAATCAGAACGGAATATTTACATCTAGAACAAATATATTCAGCCCTGAAATTAGAATAACCTGACCTGGTGTCAGGTCCATACCACACCAAGTCACTTGGCCCCTTCCCTTAAAATATGATTACGAATATCGTAATACTCACATTAAGGGGTATAACCAGATTCAACTGTCACATACAAAATGCCAAAGACGTATGTGAGGGCCAAACCAGGTCTCCAGTCGGGATTCCGGTAAGGATGAACTCCGATCGTTAAATTACCCATCGCGTGCTCCCACCTGCCACCCACGTTATGCAATAGTAGTTTTGTAATTATGTTACAATGTATAATACTTATATATATAGTCAATGTCACTGTCATGTTCATAACTAAATTGGGCAAAAATGTGTGCGGTTTTTCAAAAAGGCCAAACAAATAGGATAAATAGGAACATTTGGTCAGAAAATAGGAATAAAATAGGAATGGCTAAACAAATAGAAACAAGAGGGCCATGATGGCCCTAATTCGCTCACCTGACTCCATGAACACCAGAGGAGAATGTGACATTGAGTTCATGTGTTTTAAAAAAATTGTGCTATTTTTAGATGGCGGTCATCTTGGATTAAGCGATGACTCTCATTTTACCAAATTTGAAAATGCTTCACCCAAGGATCTTAACTTCCTATGAAGTTTGTCCTGCATCGGCCATGTGGTTCCTGAGAAAAAGACTTCAAAATCTTGAATAAATGGACCTTTTGGTGGCCATCATGGATGACATAATCATCCGATACCGACAAATATTGCACCAGAGCAATCGACTCATCGATACCTTCAATTTGATATATGACATGAGCATATTCGGTCAAAATTAAATTTAACCCCAATTTGACAACACGGGCCACGCCCATTTTTGACCCCGGGGTCACCATTTTCACAACTTTGAAAGACCATTGTAAATCGATCATTCCTACCAAGATTAGTCGAAATCCGGCTAGCGGTTCATGAGAAGAAGATTTTTTAAGAATATATGCTATTTTTAGACGGCGGCCATCTTGAAATAGCGATGACCTCCATTTTAAAAAATCTGAAAAGGCTGCACCCATGGACCATGACTTTTAAGTTTGGTTACCATGGGCCAAGCGGTTCATGAGAAGAATAATTTTGTAATCTCTAATAAAAGAATGACCTTTTGACATTTCGGCGGCCATCTTGGATGACATAACAATCCGATTTCGACAAAAAATGTACCAGAGTGATCGCCTCATTGATACCATCGATTTGATATATAACATGACCATATTCGGTCAAAAATAAAATTTGACCCCACGGGCCACGCCCATTTTTGACCCCGGGGTCACCATTTTAACAACTTTGAAAGAGCATTGTACATCAATCATTCCTACCAAGTTTCATCAAAATCCGTCTAGCGGTTCATGAGAAGAACATTTTTGAAGAATTTGTGCTATTTTTAGACGGCGGCCATCTTGGATTACGTAATGACGTCATTTTAACAAATTTGTAATCCCCCTACCTAAGGACTATGACCATGAAGTTTGGTGACTATAGGCCCAATGGTTACCGAGGAGAAGACGTTTGAAAATGTTCACGGACGACGACGGACGACGACGGACGACGGACACATTGCGGTAGCAATAGCTCACATGAGCTTCGCTCAGGTGAGCTAAAAAAGTAGGAACAAATAGGATACTTGGCGGCCTGCACACCTCCTCTCCATAGTGACTTCCCGTAATAATCTTAAATATTCTGACACCATTTGTTTTGGAAAACCCCTATAAAATACAATATAAAAAAGGGTTTCCCAAAACAAATTGTATCCAAATATATTATTAATGTGATAAACCAGTACAACCATACAAACACTAAACATTTGGACACTCTTTGTTGTGGGAAACCAGATATTTATATGCGTTTCGCAGAATAATTTGTGTCCGAATATTGAGGGCTATTATGGTACACATCAGCTGTGACATTTGACATTGACATTTGACCTTTGTTGGCGGCTGATGCGGCTGCTGCTCCAAGACAAGCTACCATTCATGTATAATGGAGGAGATGGTCACTGAAGGATCATAGAACAATATATACCGTACAGAAAGCGTGATATTTTCTGTAAATGACGTGGAAAATTGACGAACTGTTCATAGTAAATGTGCAATCTTATTCCGCATGTGCTCTGAACATTTTGGCGACTTTCGATGTCATCTACAGAAAATATCGTGAAGTTTGTATAAATGTTTGATGATATTGCACATCGTAGTTACAAAATCACATGGCGCCTCACATGGCACCGACTGCAGAAATGGGGCTTATGGGATTTGTGACCAGTGTAGCTCCTGATCAAATAGAACACTCATGTAGCCTGATATCAATATATATTGATTGTCAGAAGCTTAACGGGCATTTCATTGATGGAATCGTGAACAGTGCAGATCATACACTGGTCGCCAAATTCATCGGCCACATTTCTCCAGTCAGTCATAAATGTGGCCCTGACTGTAGAAATGGGGCTTATGACGTTACTGGTCAGTCTAGATCCAGATCTTATAGCACATTGCTGCAGTCTGATATGGATGTACACTGTTTGTTAGAAGCGGGAGAGGTGATCTGGGGCCACACTGGTCGCAAAACTTATAAACCCCATTTCTCCAGTTACAAATAATTAATGTCTTCATGTCTTCTGAAGCACATTTTTTCACACCTATTTAAAAATTGAAATTCCTATTTCTTTTTCAAGGTTATTAATGTTAAGCATAATTTAACAATTTGCTTTATTTTTATTTCATGAAATTCGATTAAATAATGACTTTACTACAAAAAGAAATTGTTGACAGATTTCATTGCATCGTTTATCGTATTAAATATCATATTAAATAAAGATGCTCTATATCTGTATATGTTGCTTGTTACAAAATGAACATTTTATCACAAATGTGGTGTACATAGACCATAATTTATGAGACACGTCATGTGCTCTTGTACCCAAGACGATGTGCAATTTTTCATGAAAAATATTTACAGAAACTGATATTTTCTGTAAATAACTTTGAAAATCAAAAGCGGAATAGAATTCCACATACGGTATGTAAATTTCATCCACTTTCGACGTCATTTACAGAAAAGATCGTAGCTTTTGTAAATATTTTTCATCTTCTTATGAACAAAATGAAACGACTTGTCATATAGGGATATTTTGGTTTATCACAAAGTGAATATTTTTATCACGACAATGCATATGTTTTCCCCGATCTTCAGTAATGAACATCGCGGCGATGAAGATCCTTGTGAACTTTGCCATTCGTTGCCTCCACGAGCACCACTGGACACACATCGGGAGCTCCCAGTTGTTGAATGGCCACGCTCAAGCCACCAATAGAATGGCCACAAAACTCAGGAAGTTCCGCGTCAAAGCCAAACCGGGGTCATCTGTGGATGTGACAGGATAAATGGGGTTCATGGGTTCTGCGACCGGTGCAGCTCCTGATCAAATAGCACACATGTGTAGACTAGTCAGATGCATGGCAGGTGTTTCATTGATGGAGTGGCGAACAGTGCAGATCCTGCGAAAGTACAGGTTGATCTGGATCTACACTGGTCGCAAAACCCATAAGCTCCTTAATAATAAAAAACTGTATAACATTTTTGATTTACAAACAAGGTGAACACAAGTCTTCAGTGACCTTGAACTTGGGTCGTATGCAAAACAAAGCACTATCACTAGACATTTATTTAGCTTATATTTAAGGGTAGGAATTGGCTCGAGGACCTCCCAAACCCGGGCATTTGAGCTCAAAAAGTGTCAGGTCAATGGCCGTTTGCCCGTTCGTTTCCGTATTTACTATTATCTGTGATACAGTCAAAATATGTGCATTAAATGAAGGAGGCAATAAGGCGGTTAATTTAACCAAGCTAATTCATTCTCCTAACGCACTGAATCCATAGAAACACATTGTGGCCAAATATTATCACATTCGGTGAAGTGGTTTATGAGTTATTGAAAAATGAAAGACGTTACTAACGTATGTAGGTACATGGACTAATGCTATATCCCCTCTTGCCTATCAATGAGGGGATAACAACACATCACATAGTTGCCGAAGCAAAACTCTGTATCTTACTCACAGCATGGCGGTTATATTCTCATGACTCGCACAGAAACAAGGAAATACTTTTAACTACTATACCTGACTGGTTGATAATTAAGTCATTGATATATTCAAAAACAAAACAAGTTCCTTTTTAGCCATTGAAAAGTTATTGCAAAGAACAGCAATACAATTTATACAAGAGCTCCGCGGAGCAAGATGTCCCGCCTCGCTCAGCTCGATAGTACATAAGGAGCTTGTAATAACCTTGGGGTTAGTGATTACCATGGGCTTTCTGTACAATGATGCGGGATGTTGTTACAAATGTATGTATGCAATATTAAAGCATAAACTGAGCGTTAACTTTTTCAAACACGGAAATTTCTACGTCAGTGACCTTGACCTTTGGGGTTAGCGGGCACCATGGGCTTTCTGTAGAATGATGCGGGATGTTGTTGCAAATGCATGTATGGAATATTAATGCATAAACTGAGCGTGAATTTTTCCAAACACGGAAATTTCTAATCCAGTGACCTTGAATATTAAAGCAAAAACTGAGCGTTAACTTTTCCAAACACGGAAATTTCTAAGTCAGCGACCTTGACCTTTGGGGGTTGCGGGCACCATGGGCTTTCTGTAGAATGATGCGGGATGTTGTTACAAATGCATGTATGGAATATTAAAGCATAAACTGAGCGTTAATTTTTCCAAACACGGAAATTTCTAAGTCAGCGACCTTGACCTTTGGGGTTAGCGGGCACCATGGGATTTCTGTAGAATGATGCGGGATGTTGTTACAAATGCATGTATGGAATATTAAAGCATAAATTGAGCGTTAACTTTTCCAAACACGGAAATTTGTAAGTCAGTGACCTTAACCTTTGGGGTTAGCGGGCACCATGGGCTTTCTGTAGAATGATGCGGGAAGTTACAAATGCATGTATGGAATATCAAAGCATAAACTGAGCGTTAACTTTTCCAAACATAAACATTTCTAAGTCAATGACCTTGACCTTTGGCGTTAGCGGGCATCATGGGCTTTCTGTAGAATGATGCGGGATGTTGTTACAAATGCATGTATGGAATATTAAAGCATAAACTGAGCGTCAACTTTTCCAAACTCGGAAATTTCTAAGTCGGTGACCTTGACCTTTGGGGTTAGCTGGCAACATGGGCTTTCTGTACAATGATACGGGATGTTGTTACAAATACATGTATGGAATATTAAAGCATAAACTGAGCGTTAACTTTTCCAAACACAGAAATTTCTAAGTCAGCGACCTTGACCTTTGGGGTTAGCGGACACCTTGGGCTTTCTGTAGAATAACGCGGATTGTTGTTAAAAATGCACGTATGGAATATTAAAGCAATGAATTAACCCGAGCGTTAAGTTTTAGAAACAGAGCTAAACGCAAAAACTTAATGTTGAATGCATGTGAAAAGTAGGTCAATGAACCATGAAAACTAGGTCAAGGTCGCATGAGCTCCCTCTGTGTAAGATGGTTATAACACAGTGTTGATGTATACCGAAGCTTCCATAAAGGGAAACAGAAGTTGTAACACATTAAACCGAGCGTTAACTTTTCCAAACACGGACAAATCTAAGTCACTGACCTTGACCTTTGGGGTTAGCGGGGACCATGGGATTTATGTAGAATGATGCGAGATGTTGTTACAAATGCATGTATGGAATATTAAAGCATTCCATTGAGGGAAACAGAAGTTACAATGAATTAACCTGAGCGTTATGTTCTAGAAACAAAGCAAGGTCAATGAACCATGAAAAGTAGGTCAAGGTCACATGGGCTCCCTCTGTGTGAGATGGTTACACCACAGTGTTGATGTATACCAAGTATGGAGGTCGTAGGAGTTATAGTTTTCTGGACACTGAGCTAAACGCAAAAACTTAATGTGAAATGTTGACGACGCCGACGCCGACACCACCGACGCCGACGGAAAAGCTATGCCTATGTCCCGCTTCTGCTAAAGCAGGCGGGATAAAAACTGCTAGGAGGATCTGACCAAACTACACATATGCCAACTTTAGACGTCATTTACAGAAAATATTACAGATTTTTAAATCAATGTCAGAGATAAGCTGTGTTGCGATAAGGGAGGTAATTCCAGATCCTGGCTTGTGTATTCTCTGTCACTGTAGACTGGTAGAGTTAATCATCTTTGATCACACACATTTTGTTTAACATTTGTAAATACTGTTATTTGGTAATTTTTTACTGTGTCTCAGGCCTCAACAAATTCTACATTTCCCCCTCATCTAGAGATATACAACCCAACAATATACATGTATACTTCAATGTTGGAGCTGCATTCTACCTTCAAATTAAAATTGAAAGTGAACGGGTTTAAGTTTTAACATCCCAACAACAGCTAAGCTCCGAGATGGTTTGTTTGTTTGTTTATTGGTGCTTAACGGCCTATCAACAGCTAAGGTCATGTAAGGCCGGGCCAATGGGTTCGATCCCATATTTAACCTGCTGCATTGGGGGGGAAAATCCAAAACTCAGAACGGAATATTTACAACGAGAAAAAATATATTCAGCCCTGAAATTAGAATAAACTGACCTGGTACCAGGTCCATACCACACCAAAATCACTTGGCACCTTCCCCTAAAAGTAACAGGATTAGGAATATTCATATTGCTCATACAAAGGGTACAATCAGATTTAACCCTCACATACAAGAATGCCAAAGACGTACCTGAGGGCCAAACCAGGTCTCTGTTCGGGATTCCGGTAAGGATGAATCCCGATCGTAAAATCACCCATCGCATGCTCCCACCTGCCACCCACTAGCTCCGAGATGGATCTCGGTTTTAAAATCTCATCGCAAGGAAACACCATGAAATTATGTTTTCACCGAGTCTCCATGTATCAGGTCTCACAATGTGTACGCACGGTAAATAATAACTGCCTCCAATCGATGCAGCTGATTTTCCAAACTCTTCCTCTTCACTCCCCAGCTATGTTTCCACCGTTGTACCAGCTATCAAACTGGGTCAGTTTATCTGAAAATGTAAAAAGACTTGCATTCAACACTTTCACCCATAAGTAACTGGTATAGACTGTTCCATGTAGACTTTTGAACCATTATATTAATCAGGAAAGACGAGTTTTTGTTAAATATCGGAAAATATCCACGAAACGGTGCAAATCCTGATTAGATGGCCCGTCACGAGCCGTATCATTGGGATCTACACTGTTTGCAAACATTGGGAAAGCGGTCTATAGTGTTGATCGGGTTAATGAGGAAATATGTGATAATTTATCACATGCATTCGTGAACATTGGAAATTATGTTCCACTGACAATATGCGACTCATTTGAGTCACCCGTATTTGTGTAGGAACCGATTGATTGGTTTGGGGTCTACATCAATTAAACAATACAGCCATATGCAGTTGGACTCTGTGTGTAAGCCAGATTGATCTTTTACATTTCATTTAATGGTGTTCCACGGCCTATCGACAGCCAAAGACATGTTAAGGCTTTTACAAATTTCAGTAAAAACTGGACATGTTTGAGTCTGGTTTCATCGTTTTATTGTTTTATGATTCAGAGAATGAAGATTCCATTTGTTATGATTCCAGTATAAACAAGAAACGAGGCAAAGCCACGAAGGCCAGGTTTTTTCCAAGCATAGACACTTGGATAACATAATTATACCCACTTTTTGTAGACTAGATGGCCGTGGCCTGCATGTCGCGCCTTGGGGCGAGGCATGGATACTAAACAAATAGATATTGTAGATGGAAAAACTTTAAGCGGACACACGGACGTACGGACGGACGGACGGACGTATGCCAGAATGCCGACGATAAACACGCATGTGAAGTATCAAGGTAATGGGTGAAGAAGTTGCAGAGATATAGTACACGAAAAAACTTTAACAAAAAAATTCAAAGTAATTTGACCTTGACATTGGGCACAGAGGCCGCACAGTTGGGGGTAGAATGAAAATATGGATGATGATAAACACCCATGTGAAGTTTCAAGGTAATGGGCGAAGCAGTTGCAGAGATATAGTATAACGGTCACATGTTGGATAGTTTTATGTGGTGGGCACCGCTTGGTTATGAAGCTTTGAAAGTTAGGTGGTCCTAGGTGGTACAGTACCAAAGAATTGGACTTAAACACGAAAACTTAACATTGTAAACGCGAAAAGTTAACATTGAAAATGGCTAAGTCGACTGCGCGGAAAAATTGGTCAAGTTCATAAAAGGCAACATGTTGGATAGTGATATGTGGTGGGCACCCCTTCATTATGAAGCTGTGAAAGTTTGGTGGTCCTAGGTGGTACAGTAACAAAAAAATGGATTCAAACACGAAAAGTTAACATTTTAAACGCGAAAAGTTAACATTGAAAATGGCTAAGTCGACTGCGCGGAAAAAATGGGTCAAGTTCAAAAAAAGGTAACATGTTAGATAGTGATATGTGGTGGGCACCCCTTGATTATGAAGCTGTGAAAGTTTGGTGGTCCTAGGTGGTACAGTAACAAAGAAATGGACTCAAACACGAAAACTTAACATTGATTGTGGACGCCGCCCCGCCCACCCACCCGCCCGCCCGCCCGCCCGCCCGGCTATCGCCAATCCAATAGCCTGGATATTTTTCTCCAAAAGAACCTGGCTAATAAAATCTACTTGCAAAATTGTTACAATAGACACTATTTGTCAGTGTTGGGAATCAGACAAAACATTGTTACTTGCCCAACTATTTTACATGAATATCCAGCGTCTCCTAGACGCGGAAACTGTCACACGTATCTACAACCGTGAACATAGACACTACAGCGCAACCTCTCTGCAACAGCCACCCATGGGAAGACACAACCCAGGCTGTTGTAGATAACTGGTCATTGGAGGGAGGTTAACTATAGAGGCAATTGTCCATTTGGGATATAAAATACCGGCTGTTACAGAGAGGGGTTGTTGTAGTGAGGTGGCTGTTCGGGGAGATTGACTGTATTTGTGTATCATTCTTGTCACTTGCAAGCGGCTATAACAAATCAACACTTCCTGATCATTGAATATTGACATTTATATAGTATTTGTCAGAAACTGAGAGGGCTTGTTGTAGGGAGGTGGCTGTTACAGAGAGGGGTTGTTGTAGGAGGTGGCTATTGTTACAGAGAGGGGTTGTTGTAGCGAGGTGGCTATTGTTACAGGGAGGGGTTGTTGTAGGGAGGTGGCTGTTGTTACAGAGAGGGGTTGTTGTAGGGAGGTGGCTGTTGTTACAGAGAGGGGTTGTTGTAGGGAGGTGGCTGTTACAGAGAGGGGTTGTTGTAGGGAGGTGGCTGTTACAGAGAGGGGTTGTTGTAGGGAGGTGGCTGTTACAGAGAGGGGTTGTTGTAGGGAGGTGGCTGTTGTTACAGAGAGGGGTTGTTGTAGGGAGGTGGCTGTTGTTACAGAGAGGGGTTGTTGTAGGGAGGTGGCTGCTACAGAGAGGGGTTGTTGTATGGAGGTGGCTGTTGTTACAGAGAGGGGTTGTTGTAGGGAGGTGGCTGTTGTTACAGAGAGGGGTTGTTGTAGGGAGGTGGCTGTTACAGAGAGGGGTTGTTGTAGGGAGGTGGCTGTTCGGGGAGATTGACAGTATTTGTGTATCATTCTTGTCACTTGCAGGCGGCTATAACAAATCAACACTTCCTGATCATTGAATATTGACATTTATATAGTATTTGTCAGAAACTGAATATCTTCAATCCAGACCTTACAATCACTACACTGGGTAACATTGGTATTATGATAAAACAGTACCACCATACCGACCTTAAATATTGGGACACCCTTGAGGGAAACCAAATATTTATCAGTGGTACCGAGAATAAAAATAATATTATTTTCCAGGAGACCACTGTTTTGTTAATATACATCAGGAATGTTTTCCTCAACTCAATATTGAACAGTATAGGCCCTGATCACATTGTGCCGGCTGACCTTGAGCTACACTGGTCGAATAAACAATAAGTCCATTTTATTTCTGTGGGAATTTACAGAGTTAAACTTACCTTCTTGGATCAGCTAAGGCCTGATCTAAAAAAAAATGATTTTGAGACGTTTTCGGTGGCCAGCCACCCTTTTCTTATGGCTTCTGGACTGTAAATGTTCTGAAAACAACAGCAATGCATGTGTTAGCACAATATAAGGTTCGACCATGTCCAGCCATGGGTAAACGTTTGAACCCCAATGACATAGGCAATGCACGTGTTAGCACAACATAAGGTTCCTCCATGTCCAGCTGAGGGTAAACGTTTGCCGTGGCACGAGGGAACTGTTTGAACCCCAAGGCCGTAGGCAATGCACGTGTTAGAACAATTACTGGTTGATTGATTTGTTGTTTGATTGAGTGATTGATTGAGAAAATAAATGAATGAATGAATGAACAAACGGACGGACGGACGGACGGACGGACGAACGAACGGACGGACGGACGGACGGACGGACGGACGGACGGACGGACGGACGGTCCGTCCGGACGGACGGACGGACGGACGGACGGACGGACGTTCAAACATTTGGGAGTTATAAGCTTTTTGTTCTTTAAAAGATCAAAGGATTAGCTCCTAAAGATCAATCGAATTACGAGCTTACCGACTATAACAAAGGAATCCTTTGTTACTAACCCTTACCCTAAGCTCCTAAACCCCCGATGTTGGCCCGGACGGACGGACGGACGTCCTTACGTGACATCCCTTAGGTGGTTTTTACTATATAAAAGATCAAAGGAATGACCACCTAAGGAACAATAGGCTTAAGTGGTCAACGGAATAAATCTATTGTATTCTTTTGTCTTAGGCCACGCCTCTAACCACCTAAGACCCTGTATGTGTGCCCGGACGGACGGACGGACGGACGGACGGACGGACGGACGGACGGACGGACGGACGGACGGACGGACGGACGGACGGACATGTTTTATGTCCATTGAACAAGGTCATATACCCAAAGGAAACACACAGGTGTACGGATAATCCTTAAATTTTGCATTGTAATTAGACAACCGTTCCAGTACTGAAACCAAAATACATGTATCCTGATATGGTGCCACATGTGGTAATCTCTGTGAATAGAGTACATTCCCATGTAATGCAAATAAATATTGTATTTAATCTGATTCATTGCCTATTTGTATGTTTCAAAGCATATTTTACACTCGTTATATGTACATGTGACTGGAGAAATGGGGCTTATGATCAGGATCTGCACTGGTCCCCATTCCATCACTGAAACACCCGTCATTTTTTTAACAAGCAATAAAGATCATTATCAGGCTACATGGTGTGCTATTTTATCAGGAGCTACATCGGTCACAAATGCGATAAGCCCCATATGAGACCCGCCATATGATTTTTCATAGAACGCCTATATTCTCGTGAATAGTTTCTGGCGTTCTATATTTACAATCAGTCCACGGGCCGAATGGGGTTCGCTGCGGGAACTTCGTAAAATGAAAGTGTGCCAATACCAATAATCTATATGTTCGTTCAATATTTAAACATTCTAACACCTGTAAGCATTCGATAGGTTATATTAAAATAATAATACACAATGTAATTCGCAAAAAAATAGCTTCCCAATGAAATTTAGTTTAAATAGATTATCCCGTATGGAGCCTCATTTAGAAAGTCTCGTACACATAGAGTCAATATTTGAACCTTTTTACTAAGAGCCATAGTGTCATTGGAACAGGACACTTTTTTTTAATGTAATATACCAACCATTAACAAATTTAAGTTTAAAAAGTAAGCTATTTATTGTAAAATGCGATCGCCACGATTAGAGCCCAAGCATTCTCGGCGAGCCATCCGGCCGTTTTTGATAACATAGATAACAAGTAAGAAACGATCAGTCCAGGTAGTGCGGCAGCAGCCTTCTCGGCTAATTTAGTCAGGAGACTGGTGAGGGCTTTTAGTTTGTTTTTTTACCCACTCCTTAGCTCCACCGGATGATGGCGCGGGTGCTGGCGCGGGTGCTGGCGTGGGTGCAGTCGCACCACCAGTGAAAGCTAGAACTATGGTTGATATAACGACAGCTGCGAGGATGCTTACTATCGTGACGCCCTGCTCTCTGAACAGAGTGCGAAGACGCTCACCGAGTGTCGTGTCCTCGTGCAGAACCCTCGAGATTGTTTCGCGGATCCGAATGATTTGGGTGCGGAGAGCCTCACGGCAAGCCGATGCAGCCTCTAAGCGAGCTTCTCTTTCATCCCGCAAAGACCGCAGTCGTTCGGTGATCCCCTCGGTAGATTATCTATCGCCACGGGCTTCATCCAGTTTTCTTTCTTCTAACGCGGTATGTTCATCCAGCGCAGAGAGTTTGGAGAGGTTAAGGACCGTTTGCAGAGCCTTATCGAGTCCCCGGAGTTCGCGAAGAGGTAACGGTGACTCATCCATCGTGCTGAGTATTCCGTCTATCTCGCTTTCGCTGATCTCCATTGTGCGAATAGCGTCGGTGGCTACTCTAGGGACCTCGCTGAGATCAACAGTTTCTATCGCGGCGGCCGTCTTCGCCATCGCTTCGTCGGTAGAATTTAGAGTCTCTACAGCGCGGGCCGGCATAATTGTCTTACCATGCTTCCAATCCGTGAATCCGAGTTCGTCCCTTACGATTTGGCCACCGCCCCGACTTCCGGCAATGGTGCTCAGTGCTAGGGGTTTTCCGGTCCTCATGTTGACGATCGGGACATTTGATGCTTTTAGTCGCAACCTACCGCGTAGATCCAATTCGAACTTGGAGTAGTCGCGGCCGACAGATGGGACCGCACCCTTTTCTACCAAATTGTTGTAGTAGTCGTCTACAGCTGACTCGAGTAATTCCCGACTTAGACTAATGGTGTTGGTAGCGCCACCTATTTCCCCCAATTGCGATTGGATTGGAACTGGAGTCTCCATGAAGGGTGTTTCGTCGAAGGTTGCGAGGGAATCCTCGAAGTCATCATCATCAGCATCGAGGTAATCGTCTCTGCCGATTTCATCCATGTCAATATCGTAATCAGCCATCTTTATAATTATAAAATAATTATGTATTAAAGACAAAACCATACGGGTTTAATAGAGGTATTTAGTTTCACTGAAAATATGTCTTCGAGTCAATACGGTCGCAAACTCAATCCATACCGCAGACTGCGTGAGCCCCTCGGGGCAAAAGGCGTGAGACAGAGTGTTGTTATTACGAACAACCCATCGACGATCGACCAGAACCAGCAGCTCTTAGTCCGCTTCCCCAACCTCGGAGCTAGCGACGTCATTGTGCCGGGGACTGTTCGCCTCGCTTTCACTATTTCGCTGACGTCGACGGACGCGGACCGAACCGTCGTTCAGAACCTGGGTCGCGCCATCGTCAAGAAGACCATGATAAAGATTTCTGGTAATGAGGTGATGTCGATCGACGACAGCGACGTCTACCATTGCTATCAGGACCTGTGGAAGACGGCACAAGAGCGCGAAAATGCGGTCTATCAGGGTATTGACACCAGCCGAAATAGGAACGTAACCAGACTTAGAATTGGGGCTGGTGACAAGGCAGATAACGTCGCGAGTGACAACGTGATCACGGCCGCTTACGCCAACCGCTTCTACATTCCGCTCGACTTTGAGTTGCTGGAGAGTCACATGCCATACTATCAGAGTGCTTTGGCGGACCGCCTCGAATACGAACTAACGTTCAACGACTACGGCCGAGCTCTCATAGCCACCGACATGGCATCGACGTATGCGATCGACAATGTGTCGCTGGAGTACGACATGGTCACGATACCCGAACACGCGCGATTGATCAGATCCCAGTATACCGGGCGCGTTGCCATACTTTACGACCGAGTTCTTCGCCACCGCAAGATGACGAAAGACAAAAGCGACACATTGTGGAATATTAATGTCAACGTACCCGCCCGATCGATGAAAGGTATACTGATGCTGTTCGAGGAGGGTCGGTTCGCGCTCGGGGCTAGAAAAACCGACAAATTCTATAACCCCAAAATCACAAAGGTAGAGGTGACGATCGAGGGAGTCCCCAATCAACTCTACAGCGCGGGTCTTCGCGTACACCAGCAGTGGGACGAAGTCAGAAACCAGTTTGCTGCCGGCTCTAAGCGCTCCCCGGAGGTTGCCGCGGTTGCCAAAGACCTGCAGCTCTCGGACGTCTCCCTCGCGGAGTTCCTGACTACCAAATACGCGTTATGGCTAGACATGCGAGCCAGCGACGACGACCAAATGCACGGTAGTGGATGCCAAGTGTGACGATCCAAATAACCAAAGAGGCGGATGGAGATGGGCCATTGAACGTGTACTTATATATAATTACAGACGCACAACTCAACATCGAAGATGGTCGATACGTCTCAGCACTCTACTGATTTAATAAAAAAAATCATCTAACGATTTATTAATAAAAAATCAACACCAATTCACGATTGGAGATTTAACTCTACCGAAAGATACCCACTCTGCCATAATATGTGGGCAGACAGGATGTGGAAAAACGGTTTTCATCCTCGACACAATCCTCGACACATTGTGATCCTGTGTCCCATTGTGATCCTGTGATCCTGCGGCACAACGACACTTATCAGCGGTGCCCGTGGATATAGGCCGACCCTGAGATATACGTCTTTGACACCGGTGACAGGCTTCACGATTGGTTGCGTGTCTTCAACCAAATATTTCAGGGCGAACCCACCCTATATGTGATTGACGACTGCTCTGCCAAGGCGGCGATGACCAAAAAGATGGACATGCTCTCCTAGCTCGCATTTTCTGGCCGCCATGCGGGGCAAAGCGTATGGATCTCCACTCAGAAGTACAACGCCGTCCTCAAAGATCTGCGCGAGCAAACGAAATGGGTCGCCCTCTTTCACTGCAAGGACCGAGACTCATTCGATGACTGTCTTCGAGAGAACGACGTTATCCCAACGCGCGAGGAGCGCCTGGAGGTTCGACAGATACTTTCGGAAACTAAGCACGCCAAACTTCTGCTAAAAACTGATCAGCCAACTGCTTATAAAGTTATCAATTAATTAATTTTAAGAAAATTAGCAACTGCTTAGATTGTGTTTAATCCAATAATATTGGTTAGTAACTGCTTAACAATGCTGAATAAATGCTTAGCAATTGATTAGCAATTGCTTAGCAATTGCTTAACAATGCTGAACAAATGCTGAACAAATGTTGAACAATGTGGGATTGCTCCGCTTAATAATTGTTCAGCAGTGCACTTTTATTACACCCAACACTGTTGGAATAAATAAATCAATATGTTAAACTTATGAGACTATTAAACGTATGTCAGAATAGTACACTGTTGGAATAAATAAAATAATGAACTGCGACGAACTTCTCGATCAGCTAATGGAAGAAACACTCGTGCCGACTGTCCCCAACACCAATCGCGAATTGGGAGGAACTGAAACACAATCCCCGATTGTCCTGAAAGATGGAACACCTGTCGGCACGACTCCGAATGAAAATGAAAACGCGGCGCGACGCGAGCGGCTAGCTGCGCTGGTTGCTGGGGGACAATCGGAGCATTATCTCGATAGGCGTCTTTCAGTTTGTCAGGTGGATAAAATGTCAGATGTGGAGATTGATAAAATGTATGCGCGATACGAATCTAGGTTAGGTGCAGAGATGACAAAAACTCTTGGATCGGCGGCTATTCATTTGTACGCTACCGCTGTTAGTATACTTCTCCCTATACCAAACACCGCTGGGTTGATTCGCGATCTAGAGACTGACCCTTGTATAGGACATACTCTTAGAACAGCCTGCTGCTCAATTTATTACAAGTGTGGAATGTACTTAGCTCCGCTGACAACCGCGTTGACCACGGGTAAACACTGTCACTTTGGACATATATGCCCACGAACTATAAGCTCAGAAAATGATGACACAAGACACACCTGCTAGAGTGACGGAACCTCAATCCCCGATTGCTCCAACCCAATCGAAATTGGAGTTGAACCCGATTGCAGCACTTCCAACTCCGATTGATCCTCCAACGGCGTTGGGGGCTGCACGACATAAAACCCCAAAAAGACAGGCAGCTGGGCGGGCAGCGGCTGCCACTCGAAAAGCTAAACAAGATAAAATACTCGCCGAGCTTCGAGAGGCCAAACGGTTGATGCAATCCCCGATTGATGTTCCTGCTGTTGAAACAGCAAAACACCCAGTGGTTCCACATCCGAAGGCAGCTGTTTCTCCCCCAATCCACGAATTCGAACGGAGAGGCAGTTGGAAGAGCAATCCCCGATTGCTGTAGCTCCTACGACCTAGTACATAAAAATCATCCCGTGGGTTGTTGGTGGTGGTCTGGCAGTTGTGGGCACCCTATGTGTGCTGAACTACCCCCTATTACAACAATTCAGATTGGAAACACAACCCCCATCAATTCACGAATTGGAGTTGGAGGCGGTTCCGAAGAAAGTTACGAAACCGATTGCGCCCCATTTAAACATTGATCGCGATCCCTTTTATATGCAATAATTATAGTTATCAACAATGGCTGAAAACGATGGTAAAATGATAGTGAATGCGCTTTATCACGCCGTGGTGATATCAGGTCTCAGTATCGAGTTTGCTCGACTATCAAAGATGGCCTTAGGAGGGCCCGCTCCCAAATTGGACATGACTGTGAGAGACGTAGGGCTCGTGATCTTAGATGTAGCCGCCGCAGTTGGGACTAGAGATTATCTAATTAAAGCTGGAATTCTACCCTCTAATATATGGAAATAATGGCTTCGATCGCAGTAATAGTAGGTGGTGCAGTCGTGAGCGCATTGGCGTTCAGCGGTAGCAACTATTTATTATCGTTAATTCCTAAAAACTCGGACGCGGATGAGGAGCGCAAGCGTCACGATTTAGCTGAAGAACAACTCAAGAGCGCAGACGCAGCATGGTCTAAAAAACGAACCGCCCATCTGGATTGGGTCAACGAAGAGCGTCGCCGCGAGAATCACGCCGCGCAAACTTTTTAGAACGTTGAAGAAGCCAACCGCGAGTACGCGCTGGCATATCCACAGAGAAGTCTCAATCCAATGAAATTGGGGCTGGATCCCGAGCCCCAACTTTAAGATTTCTATGTACCGCCAGAGGCTCAAAAAGACCGCGAGATCGCGTTCATCGTCGTAGGGATGGTTGCAACGGGTCTCGTCAGCTACTATATTGGAAAAGAAATAAGCAAAAGCAATAAGCAAAAGAAATAATTATTTAAAAAAAAAAAATTAAATATATATATATATATATATAGACCGATGTTAGTTGATGATCTTTATTTTGCTCTGATGGATGTAGGCTACACGGCCCTTAAACACCGTTTAGCGGGCGCAAAGGGTCTAATCCGTCTGGCCCGAGATTCTCTCGAGACGTGGCGCGAGGACGAAAAAGCGGCCACCCATTTCGCAAAGCGGATGTTAGATTCCTCCATAACACTGTTGAATTAGATTCCTCCGAGTTCCTTCAGAACTTAACCTCCAATTGTGATTGGGGTTGCAGCGAAACTTCCAACAAAGGTTTATTATTAACGACGCAGTTACCGGACGATCTGGCGAGGGCATGTTGGAGATTGTCCGATCTATTAGAATACCTCGCATACGATGGACACACGCAAACTTGATACCAAACTATCGGTTCGCCTAGCGCGCAAGCTAGCAAACACATACTACAGCCCCCGCGGCTACTGGAAGGGACTCGCGGCCATCAAGAACCTCGCGGCGGCGACCAAGGTTTCCGAAAACGCCACCAAGGAATGGCTCAAGAAGCAGGCCCTCTGGCAGATCTATTTACCCGCGCCTCACAATATTCCGCGCCAGAAATTCGACGTGCAGGTGCCGAACCAAGTTCACCAAGTAGATCTCCTGTTTCTCCCTCACGATCGCGTCGGTCGCAAAACGTACAAGTACGCACTGACAGTCGTTGATGTAGCGAGTCGCTATAAGGGGGCTGAGCCACTGACTACGAAAGAGACTAAGGAGGTGGCCGAGGCTCTTTCCCGAATATATAAGACGAGTCCTCTCAATTGGCTGGATCTTCTCCAGGTCGATCCCGGCCGCGAGTTCATGGGCGCGGTCTCTCATATATTGGCTAAACACGACGTTTCTATCAGACGCGGCCGCGTCAACATCCACCGAGACCATGGGATCGTGGAGCGGTTCAATCGAACCCTGGCTGAGAGACTCTTCGGTCATCAATATGCCAAAGAGCTTGTAGACCCTCATACGCGATCGACCGAGTGGGTGACCAGGCTACCCTCCGTGGTCTCTGCACTGAACGGCGAGGTGACCAGATTGATCGGTAAGAAACCCGTAGATGCTATCGTAGAAGGTGGTCGCCGCCGTGCGACTGATCCCGTGTGGTCTCTCAATGTATATCATCTAGATCGATCTATTACCGAACCCGATGAGCCCGTGCTCTACTATTTGGATGATGGTCCATCTCGCGGGTTTGTTCACGAAGAACTTCTTGTTGTGCCTTCTGACACCCAGCTACCCCCGGATCGTCAGAGTCTTTAGTATTCATAGAGAGTTTATGTATGTATTCCGTCTGGTAACACGCGTCTTTTATCGTAGTACGCCGAGAGTCCTAATTTTTGTTGACAGTACGTTTTCATAACGCCGTCTCTCATTTTGAATCCTCTATGTTGTGCTACATCTATAATGTGTTTTCCATCTTCTGTAGTTTCACTTCCTTTTGCAGAGTTTTTATTTATGGAATTAATTTTTTCTACAAAATACCACTTACTAGATAACGCAATCGCCCTATCTCCGCTAAATTCCATTTTGAAAAGTCCTGGCTCCCCTTCACTCCACTTATTCCAAGCCAACCATTTATTTTTCAAACTCGTCTAGTAAGTTAGGTCTAATCAATTCCTCTATTGTTTTCCCACTAACTCCTATATACATACTATCCGTGTCCATCTGTATTAATTCAAAGTCTTCTCTTTTTACGTATTTGTCTAGAAATTCGTAGTAAAATTCCAACATTCTCAATTTAGCTAGTTGATAAACCGCTATTCCACAGTGGAAGGGTCTCTTTACTGCACACCTGGATTTTCGGGAAGATATTTCGTACGCATCTCCTATCTCTTCCAAATCGTCAAAGAATGCAGATCTTAATGCTTTGTTAACACAGGTTTCGTCTTGAGTATATGTCGTATTTAAATGTCTCTCTGTTGCCTCTATCATTTTTCCACAACACGAGTTTCCTAATAATTTCATTATATCCGCTACTGGTTTCTTATTTGGTTCTACATCGCCTGTTCGTCTTGCGGTTGTAACTTGTTTTGCGAACCATTCGAATGGTTTTCCACTAAAATAATCTATAACCCGATGAACTCCAGTTATTTCTAGGCCGTGTTCTAAATACCATTTCAATAGTGGTGCGTACAGCAATACTTTAGTGGCGGTCATAGATCCCACCAATTTTCTTCCATCTCCTCTTGTTCGGCCAGTATCTTTTAAATAGTTTAACATGTGTGCGGGAACTTCATCAACCTCTACATCACGATTTATAAAAAGTGGAGACATTTCAGAAAACTTATCTTTTAAGTTATTGGGAACCTCTACAACTGTGATATTGATATACGGTATTGGTTTCTGGACAGTATCCATCTACTGGAGCTCCTAAAATCCATCTTTCACCCCCGTGTCCGCACTGTTCGTGGTGAATGTGAATTCCCTCCTGCTTTTCCACAGAGTACATCCAATCGTTCGCCCCATAACTGTTAGAACTTTTTTGGGTAGAACGCTTTCTCGAACGACGAACGCGGGCGCTCTAAATAATTACCGTCACATACTATTTTTGTCTCACCTTTCATACATTTTGGTCCGTGTCTCTTCATATTACTCGCTTTCGTGAATTTCTGTTCGCAATTATAGCAGGCGTAAATTTTAGATAGGTTTTTTTAAATTTTTTTAAATTTTTTTTATCAGAAATGCGTGATTATTAAAAAGTCCTATTGTCATTGGTATATTACCTATTGCCTTATAATGCGCTGGTACCGTTTTCAACCACCATACGTCACATTCGGTGGGTTGATATACTTCTATACCGATTTTAAAAAACTCTTCAACCTTTTTCAGGTCTGAAAAAGGAATTGGTGAAACCACATTACTACCGAAATATTGCTTACTAAGTTATTTTGCCTTGTCCGTGCATCTGTCAGGTCTTGCACCTGTTATATGCATAGCTAGACACCTGAACAGACAAAGGTCGTCATTATACTTATCTAAAGAATACATACCTTTTTTATTCTTCAACCATTCTGGAAGTTCTGCTGCTTCTTTGGATTGTAGTCCCAAATATATTCCCCTATTGCCCTGTATTAGCTTTACAAAAACCTCTACCCATCTTAAAAACTTCCACTTTGTATTTGGTCTGTCTATTTTATCAGACATTATTCGTGTTTGCTCCTTATCTGACAACCAATTTTTAACGGTTTTCATTGATGATAGTGGTTCGCTACCACCGAGATTTTTGTGAAATATTATAGTTATAGGTTTTCCATTTTTAGTTTCCTCCATATGTTCTAGCTTGTAAGGATATGAATATCTCAAAGAAAAATTGGTTGTTAGATACGGAGCGAGTTTATCGGACATGCGTCCAGACTCGTTAATGTCAATGTTTTTACGAAAGGATAATGTAACTACCCGTCTTCCCTTTTCTACCTTTTCCAGCATTTCATCGTGAGCCCCCAATATTTCTTCACCATCTTCCACTATCGCGCGAACGATAGCTGCAGATTTTTTCTCAACTCTCTTTTTTGGTTTTATTACGCTAGCCATTAGCTCTGCAATACTTTCTTTTTTGAATTCTACTACTAACTGCATCAGCTACAACGGGGTTGGATAGATCATTAAATGCCCCTCTTTCATAGGCGCGGGTAAACCTCTTCATAAACGCCTCATTCTTTGTGGCGTTTATCAGCTTTGTCAACCCCCTAACACTCAACCGTTTACTAGAAGTAATCCCTAGAGATTCTGCTTCTCTTCTCAAACTTTCGATTTCTGCTCTAGTTTCTGGCGTTATCATATTTTCTGTATATACTTTTGTTATAACCTATGCAATTTATTTATCTGTTCAATTGGTCCCCCTTTTAACTTATGTATTTATGACACCAATTGAACATTTATATCTCATAGTATAAATGGAGTGTGTTACATGTTGTAGAACTTTTGCACGACCTGTCAACCTGCGAAGGCATCTAACAAAGAAATATCCTTGTGTCGCCCCACAATTTCAATGCCCCAGATGCCCTTGTAAATTCGTTAGTGCCCAAACTCTTTGTAGACATAAGCAACTGCGCTGTCAGGTGGCTAAAGGTGAACGTGGTAGACTAGAGCTGGTAGAATTAGTTGCTGATCTGCGAAATAAATTAGCTATATTGGAGGAGAAAAATGGGGTTTTGGAAAAGAAAAAGGGGTAAATTGTATAAACTATCACGCGCGGACGCATTTAAATTGCATTAATGATTTCGACTTTTTTTTCAAAAGTCAATTTCCAATATAATTGGGACTACAATACCACTTCTTATCATTCAATACCACCACCAACTTTTTGTTGGTGGTGGGAGCTACAATACAGCTCAATAACGACACAATCGTTGGTGGTATCATTTTGACTCCCTATATACTACTGAGCGAATTTGACTGGTGTGTGTGTTTGGGTGTGGGGGGTGTGGCGGGGGAGGATGGTGGGGTTAATAATTGTACTACCTTGAATTTCGATGGAGGTGAGATATTGTCCTATCTGTAAGTTTTATTGTCCTACTTCCATATTTGACGGTGGGTGCGGGGGGTGGCTTGCTGGTATTGAAACAGAAGCCTGGAACAGCGCGGCCACCTGGTGTATGGTGTAGGCCGAGTGCCCCTGTATGCGTTCCAGCACATCTCGCTTCCGGCTAGTGCTCTCACCTGTGATTAACGGCCACCCTAGATGCAACGAACGTCACTATTTGCTGCTATTATGGCGTGGGTGGGGGTATTCAAACGAGTTGGACTGGAGACTGAAGCCTGGAACAGCGCGGCCACCTAGTACATTATGTGGGCCTAGCCACCCCCCCCCCCCCCCCCCCCCACCCCCACCCCCCCCCCCCCGTAATCGTTCCAGCATGTCTCTATGCCGGCTAGTGCCGGTAACGGTAAAATTGCCCATGATATATTCATGATGAGTTGTGCATATGAAATCAATGTAGCATTTATCAACTATCATGGATGAGAATTTTCAGTTAACACAAGACATATGGTTGTTGCAGCATAATACTACTGGTTATTCAACCAACATTGGAAATCGAAAACTCTTACAAACAACCTATCCGCGATGATCGGTGGCTGGTAATAATGTGATGTGTTGGCAGTTTCAACATTAGCCACACGAGTGACCGTACAAATTTATGTACATATTGTGCTTGCAAATCTTCTAAAATTATCCCGCGGGACCATAACCCAAGCGTAAATATAATGCATACTTGGATGTTGCAGTTGCAGGTTATGCATATGGGATGCCCATCCCCCATATAAATCCGCCACAGCTGGAAGCTCATTTTAGATATGTGTGACGAATGACTTTCATATCATGATAAAGTGGTGTTATTTTAATTATTACAGACCAACATAAATAGAAAAAAAAAAGTGATAACAAGATCACGTAAAAAGCTTTCAATTTATTTTTCTTTTCATTTCAATATGGAATATAGTTAAGACACACCGATTGGCATTCAGGGATGAACTATATTCCCAAGGGGCGCTTGTCTCCGAATCCCCAATCCCCACTCTTCGTCGCCGGATCATATGATTGTGCCCACACGTAATTTTCATGATAATTGTTTTCTATTCCAATATTATATTAATATAAGAATGTGTACGGAATTGCTGCAAATGGAGTATTTGTTTGTAGACATTGCACGTGTACATCTGCAGTAGGCCGCTTATAATAATAAATTTGTGACAAATACGAAGTCGGGCAGATTTGGTAGCGTGATACCTTATTATTGTCGCCGTGTGTCTTTCTTGAGGATCGCATTACTATACCATCGCCTGATATACATTATTATGTTGTCAAGTGATAAGCTGATTATTTGATACTACAAATCGTGCGAAAAACCAGTTTATGACCATCAAATTTCCAATTAATTTCAATACTTTTCGAAAACTGCTCCGACCTCACTGTGTGTTTTGTGCATTATGTATTGCTTATACACAAACAATCAAGAAGTTGCATTGAAATCTTGAGAGATTTTGATGCATTTGTTTTCCCAAATTCAATACAAACCCCGGATATATATGTCATTATATAGCTGCGTCTCATTTACGGAAAATATGAGTGACTTTTCAAATGCATATCGGCGAAACTCGGCGATGCGATAAGGGCGGTTATAACAGAGCCGGGCTGAAATGACTAATTATCAAGTCGGTCACCTTCATTATCGATTGGACAATTTAAACAGTGTTGACCAAACTGACCAATCCAATCGCGCAGTCTGATCAGTGTGTACATTGTTCGTCGTTCAATTAGAGAGACATCCATTGATCATCGAGCGAACAATGGGGATTACTATCGGCCAGCAGGAGTGTTCTGAGTGATCAGGATCTACACTGGTCATATGGCTGACTGACTTATTGGTTTATTGATTGATTGACTGGCTGGGTGATTGATTGACTGGCGGGGTAATAGACTGATTGATGGACTGGCTGGCTGATTATTTCATGATTGGTTGCTTGATTGATTGAGAATACAATGTCTAAACATTTGTCAGTATCGGAAGTCACTGCTAATCGCAGTTTGAAGTAACGGACCGAGGTCTATAAATACATCAAATATACATAAAAACATTAATAAGTGAAGAAAAAAATAAGCTAAACAAATTCTTTACTTCCTCTTATACACAGTACCAAGGTCTCATTGTTTTTAATGGGCCGTACTCGGACGGCCACGAGACAACGGACTCTCACGAAACAGTCAACCGAGTTATATCATTGTCGCCTATTGTAGAATTTGGAAAATGTTAGCCCTCCGAAACGATATATTCCCGATGCGCTATATCAACACGTTTTCCAGCTGTCGACTATTGTGTTTAAAATAAATGAGCATTATTGATAGGTCAGAAAACATCGAGCACATTTCCTGGGCCAATACTGCTATATGACAGCGTAAACATCGAGTTCAAAATACACTTTTACGTCGTCCTGGCCCGTAAAGAAACATTTTGCTTGTTCGATTGGAAACAATGTATTTTTATGAAAACACAGTAGGAATGATAACTAATTGAAATGTAACTTATTCGTTTTCCCTTTCTATCACTCTGTGCCTCTGCCGTAAACTAATTGTTAAGCCGTATTGCCCCATACCAAGGATTTATTTTTAGATGTGTCTGCCCATACCCGGGACAATCCTGAATGACAATTTAACTCACTTACGTCCGAGTGTCACCAGGATTCCTCAGCTCCCTTCAGTCACAATTCAGTCCCCAGTCACAATTCAGCCTGATGTCCTCATCACATACTGATACTACCCAGTGCTACAAATACGCACTCAAAAGTGTCATACATAGTGTTTGGAATAGTGAAACAAACTATACTAATTATGCTCATTCTAAAAATACATGTTCCAAATATGGTACCTATATATAGTGAGCTCCCTGCCGTATCCAGGAGGTCCGGCTGCATAAGTAATTAGCCCATGTCTAAAGAGTTGTGTACAATATTAAAATGATCAACTATATCTGGACTTATTAAGTTTATGAAACCACCAGCGACTAATAAAGAATAAGACACATAGTGATCCATTGGTGTCTCCCTTAGCTCCTCATGGATATTTCAGTCCAACAGTCCCACTTCAGTCACCATTCACCCGTAGTAATCACCCACAACACCCCCAGTCCCGAAAGTACACCCCAAAATCCGAATTCGAGTTCCGGCGAATAAACCTGTCCCACGATGTTTAGACAAAGTGACTTCCTGAGAAATTATAGAAATGTCTGCGATTGAATTGTCTGTCGTGACGCACTGGACGCGTGTACATGTAGGCTTGATGAAATGTTCGATTGGAAACAATGTTTTTTCGATGCAAAATGTTTCTTTACTGGCCGGGACGACGTAAACGTATATTTTGAACCCGATGTTTACGCTGTCATATAAAAGTATTGGCCCCGGAAATGTGCTAGATGTTTTCTAACCTATCAATAATGCTCATTTAAAAAAGAATCGATAACTCGAAAACACGTTGACATAGCACATCGGGGAATATATCGTTGCGGAGGGCTAAAACTTTTACAATAGGCGGCAATGGTATACATCGGTTGACTGTTTCGTGATAGTCCATTGTCTCGCGGCGGTTAGGGTCTACACTGGTCACAATTGTGATGTGGGTCCATTCCTTTTGTCTCTCGTGAGCATATCTGTAGCGGATTTCACCACAATCTCTAATATAGGTAATTTTTGATACGGGTCATTTTCAATTTATTCATACATTACTGTTTTATTTAATGAAATAAACTAGCTTTAATCAAAACAATATCTTGCGAGCTGTGATTAAAGGTACATGCCCACTTAGTAGGCACAAACTGTTCTTTAAATATTTAAATAGGTGTATACTTGTGTAACTATTTCCACCAGTTCTAAACATTACGGGTGCCCGCTGTATAGATATAATCATTTAGTAATATTTATTTTACTGATAGTGACGCGCGGTGGTATCAGGCTATTTTCATATGAAAATGAGGCATGATATTTATTAATTATTTATACTAATTAAATTCGTCAGCTGAAAAAATAATATTTTCGACAGATTATAGGATATGATCATTGCACATCGAAAAATAAATACAGAGAATAAATAGTAATGTCCGTTAATATTTTAAGGAAACACGGTTATCGCCCCTGATATCAGTGTGGGAATTTACTTCTGATATAAAAATGTATAATACTGTCAATCAATATTGGTAATGGTGAATGAATGTTTATTTTGCAGAATATGTCTCAGATAATTACTCCCTCAAAGTGCACTTATCTGGAATAGATTTTGGAGAAATCCGGTACAGATTAGTAAAGTATACGTAGTTAGCCGATCGAGTTAGGCTAATTAATATTTCGGTTCTTTGATCTTGACCTTGCGGGCGGCATGTGCTGGACATATATGAAAGTATGGATGATGATAAACAAGCATTGCAATGTTCAAGTTAATATGATTTATGGTTGCACATTTATACTAAACTTAAACACAACAGAGCCTTCACATCACGCGCATAGAGAGAGAGCAATTACAGTATGTACATTATACACTTGCGGGAAATTCTAATTGGTCACCCTGTAATTGGGACGTTTATAGACAAATACTTTGATAACAAATATTTTACAGTGATCGCGTAACGCATTACTAAAATAGTTTCTACATTGCCTTTGTAATGAATTAATACTACATATAAATCACATTTTATGCTGATTCAGGGTCGAATATTAACTGATAGGTCCTGACTGATTGCATCTTGTATTTGTCTAAAACAAGTATAGGGTGACCAATTAGAACTTCGCGCAAGTGTATAGAGAGCCTTCAACATGGCCAAAAACACCAAACCGGTAGGTTTGTACGGAAACATGGAGGGAACATGTGTTGCTTAATACATGTATTTATCTCGTGGCCACGACATAAATCATGTGTTTTTTTTATATTTGTTACCATGGCCAACACATAAATAAAATTAAAAACAAACATTTAAATTATCTCGTGGCCACGACATAATTGTCTAATCAGAAAAGACTACCAATATGTAACACACTTTATGATTGGTCAATTATCTCATGGCAACGACTTATTATGCGATGGTGAACATTGTGGCCTTGATCAGACTGTACATATAGATCTGGGACTACATTGGTTACAATAACCATAATGGACAGTGTATGCCCTCATCTGGAGTTGCATTGTTTACAAACGTGGTAATGAACAGTGTAGGCCCTGATCAGACTGTACATATCGATCTGGGACTACATTGGTCATAACAACTATAGTGGACAGTGTATGCCCTGATCTGGAGCACTAGTTGCAAATTCGATAGTGAACGGTGTATTCCCTGGCTAGTTTGTTTGTTTGTTGTGGTTTAGCGGCCTATCAACAGCTAAGGTAATTTAATGATTATTCTGATTTCAGGCTGAATATATAGATTTTTCATTGAAAATATTCAGTTCTGATTTTGGGATTTCTCCCCGTTTGTACAGGCAATATATGGGATTTAGCACTAAACCCATTAACCCGGCCTTATGTTTTTGTTTGTTTGTTTGTTGGGGTTTAGCGGCCTATCAACCGCTATGGTAATTGAAGGCCGGGTCAATATGTTTAGTACTAAATCCATAGACATGTATTACCTGTTCAAGTACATGTACACATGGGAGGGGGTGGGAATCCCAAAATCAGAACTGAATATTTACAATGAACAGATATATATTCAGCCCTGAAATCAGAATAATCCTGATCTGATGCCAGTTCCTCGCCACACCAGAATCACTTGGCCCCTTCCCAAAAGCAGTAGGATCAGTAATAATCTTGCTACTTTTATAATGGGCAATAAACCAACTCAACTCACATGTAACAAAAGAGCCAAAGATTAAAACGTACCAGGTGGCCAAACCAGGAAACTCGTGAGTTCTATAAGGAGGAACCACTACCGTTAATTTACGCCTTCATGTTCGCCCGACCAACCACCCACTTTGTTTTGTTTCTATTTATCTCATGGTCATGACATAATAAGTCGTTGATACGAGATATTTACTATGTCATGGCCACGAGATAAATATAAAAAAACACATGCCCCCTCCATGCTTCCGTATGTTTGACATGCCAACGACATTCGCAAGAATGTCAGAAATTTAAACACGAATATAATTACCGTATATACAAGGGAACGGCTGACTCGAATGTTCTGTCTGTAACCAGGTAACGTATGTAAAAGTCGCCCTGCGTTACAAACAGACAATTCGGGTTAGGCAACGGCAAGAATATACTACACAACGTAAATACAGCTGTACATGGCTTGATACATTCTGAGTAAGTTAAGGAATAAAATATCATAGATCAAATGATATAGACAAATAATTTACATACATCGGCCTGTATTAAACAATTTCGTGTAAAATTATTTGTTAATGAAAATAAAACCAGAAGTACTGGAATTTGAAAGTAAATTGGAGTAACAATTGTGGAGATATAAGGTATGTATAAACTTTAAAGCAGATTTTATAATAACTCAAACTCATATTTAAAGAAACTTTTGACAACATTTTAATGCAAACTTATAAGAAATTTCACCTTGACCTTGGGCATAGGGGCCGCAAGAGTGGGATACAGCATGAATGTATGGCTGATGACTTTTAAGCGTATGAAGTTTCTAGTCAATATGACTTAGGACTGCAGAGATATAAGGTATTTAAAAACGTTAACGCAGATTTCGGACGGACGGACGCACGGACGCACGGACGCACGGACACCCGGACGTCATTGTAATCACTATGTCTCGCTATCCGCAAGCGGGCTCGACAAAAATCTGTATTTATTTTTTTCACACTTTCCCTATTATTTCATAATAAATCATCAAGTTCATACTAAATAATGTCAGATGGAATCCATCAATGAAACACGCGTCAAGCTGCAAACAAGCAATATAGATCATCGACAGGCTACAAAAGTGTGATCAGGAATTACACTGGTCACAAATCCCATAAGCCCATTTCTCCAGCCACAGTCACATATGAGACACGCCGTGTGTTTTTTTTTCATGAAATATATCTACATAAACTGTGACATTTTCTGTAAATGACGTCGAAAGATGACGTAATTTTCAGGCATCCTGAAATGAAAAACCTTGGACATAACCCCATTCGTGTAAAAATGACGGCATGGACAAAACACCCTTCATGATTTTTACAGGGTGGACATAACACCTCCTCTCAGTTTTTACAGGGCGGACAAAATCCCCTTCATTGTTTTGCAAGTTGGACACAAACCACATCATGATTTCTACAGGGTGGACATAACCCCCACACGCCACCCTCATTTGACTGAATCTTTACATCTATATTTTATCATTATATATGAATATTTGTTTGTTGTATATCATGAATAATTATAAGACTGAAAGTTTAGTAACATAATATATATAATTAGTAATAATACATAGCAAACAAATGTTTTATTCATCCCAGAAAATAATTGTTTTAGTTTTAGAAATCATGAGGGATGTTTTGTCCAACTAGCAAAAATGGTGAAGGGGATTATGTCCACTCTATTAAAATCATGAAGGAGGTTATGTCCATGTGGCCATTTTCACACGAAGGAGGTTATGCTTTTGTCCTACATTCTAATTTTCACGGAAAATGCCATTCCGTATTTGTTATGAAAAGTTTTTCATCCTATGCGGAAAATATTGTAAATATTTTTCATGAATAATCGCACGGCGTATCTTATATGTCACTCAATCGCACCATTTTATTTGATGAACTTTCCAAAAATGTGAGTTATATTTTCAAGTACATTCAGAACATTAAATCAGAATTATGTGCTGTTGTACAATATTTATTGTATTCAGAAATATGTGCTGTTGTACAAGATTTCAGCTGGAGTCAAGTCATATCACACATTTAAAGGTACATGCCCACTCAGTAGGCACAACATGTTAAAGGTACATGCCCACTCAGTAGGCACAACATGTTAAAGGTACATGCCCACTCAGTAGGCACAACATGTTAGGTTGTGCCTACTGAGTAGGCACAACATGTTAAAGGTACATGCCCACTCAGTAGGCACAACATTTTAAAGGTACATGCCCACTCAGTAGGCACAACATGTTAAAGGTACATGCCCACTCAGTAGGCACAACATTTTAAAGGTACATGTCCACTCAGTAGGCACAACATGTTAACGGTACATGTCCACTCAGTCGGCACAACATGTTAACGGTACATGCCCACTCAGTAGGCACAACATGTTAACGGTGCATGCCCACTCAGTAGGCACAACATGTTAAAGGTACATGCCCACTCAGTAGACACAACATGTTAAAGGTACATGCCCACTCAGTAGGCACAACATGTTAAAGGTACATGCCCACTCAGTAGGCACAACATGTTAACGGTACATGCCCACTCAGTAGGCACAACATGTTAACGGTACATGTCCACTCAGTAGGCACAACATGTTCTTCATCATGTTTATAGGAATTAATTAAGTGTATAATTGTTTCACCTGTAGCCTATTTCAGCAACATTGCAAAGTATACTTTAGTAGCAAAGTATACTTTGAGGGAGAAACTTTCAATTTTATGATAAATTTATTAATTTTTATTATACTGAATTTATTACATTATCACAGCCAATTTGGCTGTGATAATGTAATACATTCAATTTAATAATTCTGCATACTTTTAATCATGAAATATATGCATTTGTTAGTTCTATATGAAATAATGCATTTCAGGAAAAATAAATGATTACTCCCTCAAAGTATACTTTGCTAGTAAAGTATACTTTGCAATGTTGATGAAATAGGCTACTGTTCTAAAAAGTATGAGTGTCTGCTATACAGATATAATCAGTTAGTAATGTTTATTTTACTGATAGTGACGCGCGGTGGTATCAGGTTATTTTCATATGCAAATGAGGCATGCTATTTTTTTTAATTATTTATACTAATTAAATGCGTCACCGGAAAAAAATAACTTTTTTCGACAGATTATAAAGTATGATCACTGCACATCAAAAAATAAATAGTGAGAATCAATAGTAATATCAGTTTAAGGAAACACGGTTATCGCCGCTGATATCAGTGTGGGAATTTACTTCTGATATAAAATGTATAATAATGCCTATCAATACGTGGGGTAATCGTGAATGAATGTTTATTTTGCCAGAAAATGTCTCAGATGATGTCTCTGATATAAAGAACAGTTTGTGCCTACTGAGTGGGCATACGCACCTTTAAACCATACATAATATCATTCATCATAGTCAAGGATTTTGGATTCCTGATGTTACTAAGAGAGTCATGCAGAAGTTTATACCTCGTTAACTCATACTTGTCATAGCACGTGCCAATGTTTGTAGCACAAGAGGACATATTCCATGTGATATATTTGTGTTTAACATCCAAACAATATTTAAAGTCATTTTATATAGGTTCAACGGGCCCGATCTCGTATTTAGACCAATGCATTGGTGGAAAAACACATTAAAATGATGTACTTGTTATCTAAGTGTTATTCTGTGGGAGCGACGGTTGAGATCATAGATGGTATGATCAACAAAATAAATATTCAGAAAAGGTACAGTGTTGAATCAAAAGTGTTGATATAGAAATTCTGCATCACTTTCTTAAGTAACATACATGCAACTAGCTTATACATGTATATGGATCTTCATAAGCATGTATTTACCAGAACCTTCCATATTGACAATAAATCATGCATGATTATTTTACCATATCAGTATATCTAGCCGCTAACCATGTATATTAAATCAAACCGAATTATTAGTAATGATTTAAAATAGACTTGAAAATGTGTTCATAGAACACGGATGCCCCACATATCGCTTTGATAATAAACGAGGCAAAATTCCAAGTCCAACCGGCAGATAATCCATGACCCGGGGGTCGAATCAAAAATCGAAATAGACATTGCGCATTTACTCATCATAAGGAAGCTACATAAAACGTTTCAGGTCTGTAGTTATTACGGTTTGAACGTTTTACGACTTACAAGCCAAAATTGGAAAAGTCTAAGTTGAAAAGGGGGAGTTATCTATCAACCGGGGTTCGAATCAAAACTCGAAATGTAGCTATTACGGTTTAAATGTTTACGATTTACAAACCAAATTGGAAAATTCTATGTCAAAAAGGGGGAGATAATCCATGACCCGGGGGTCACATCAAAAAAATTGAAATAAACTTTACGCATCTACTCATCATCAGGAAGCTACATATCAAGCTTTAGGTGAGTAGCCATTGGGGTTTAAATGTTTTACGACTTACAAGCCACAATTGGAAAATTCTAAGTTGAAAAGGGGGAGATAATCCATGACCCGGGCGGTCGAATGAAAATAAACTTTGCGCATCTACTCATCATAAGGAATCTACATACCAAGTTTCAGGTATGTAGCTATTACGGTTTAAAAGTTTTACGAGTTACACGGTTGGTCGGGGACTATCGTGGTGGTACGTAAAAATGTGACAAATATTGAAAAACATGTAATCCTGCTGCATATACCACATTGTGTTAGCATAAGTATGTAACATCCATTAGTTATAATTTGCAATAAAATATTAGCTATATATTCTAGTGTTAATATGTATATGGCTATGTCGTTTTACTATCAACATACTATGCGTGTTAGTTTAAGTATTGTTGTGTGTATCTGATGTCATAAAAATCAATGTGGTGTCATTTGCGTCCGTGGTGTCAAATCGATTAGGTTGATGCATTCATTAAAGGTACATGCTCATTACTCAGTAGACACAAAATATTCTTTATAGAAATTAAATAAGTGTATAATTGTGCCACTATTCCACCAGTTCTAAAAATTACGTATTTTCATATGCAGGTGAGGCATGATATTTTTTAATTATTTATATTAATTAAATGCGTCACCTGAACAAATTATATTTTCGATAGATTATAAAGTATGAACATTGCACATAAAAAATAAATACAGGGAATAAATAGTAATGTCCTTAAACGTTTTAAGGAAATACGGTTATCGCCCCTGATATCAGTGTGGAAATTTACGTCTGATATAAAATGTACAATAATGCCAATCAATACGTTGGCTAATGGTGGTGAATGAATGTTTATTTAATCAGAAAATGTCTCTGATGTAAAGAACATTTTGTGCCCACTGAGTGAGCATGTACCTTTAATGTTGATGCATTTCATAATGTGGATGGAATCTCATGTACTGATGGATGTATTCTTATTGACCTTGTTTTCTTTTTTTATTATCGTGGTAAATTTTTGTCAGGGCTCCAGATAAGGAATTAGTAATTGGGTATTGTCAATCAATCATTTCTGAAGCAATTGGGTATTTCAAAAATTTTATTGTGTAAAATAAAATCGCACTACTGTTTACATATCAACAGACAGCAATTGTTGAATAGTTTACTTCGAAATGAAAACATGTCTTGGCATTTCATGAAATGTCTGCTTGATGTGGTTTCATGGAAAATAAGAAAACTATGCTATATTTGTGGTCTGTTTATTGTTTTCTGCAGCATGATAAAGGTACTATACTTTTTAATTGCTTTTTAATACTCGCTACTTCTGATTTCAATTGGATTTTTGGCAATATTAATTGGGTATTTAAGCAAATACGCAGCTTATCTGGAGCTCTGTTTGTAACAATGATAATGTAGATCCAGGCTATATTGTTGGTAACTTGCGATGCAAGTGGTATTGAAATATATTGTATTTAGTTGCATAACAATAGGCAGTACATCGTATACCTTAGTGTGTAATCATAATGCACCAACACAACTGTTTCAATATATAGTGTTGTGCATATGCATTAGACAACTTGTAATTCGTTGCATACAATGGTAACATCGTGTATAATATAACAAGATTCACAAGAATGTCAGAAATTTAAACACGAACATAATTATATACAAGGGAACGGCCAACCCGAATGTTCTGTCAGTAACGCAGACCTGTATATGTTCAAATACAGTATAAGTCGCCCTGCGTTACAGACAGACAATTCGGGTTAGGCAACGGCAAGAATATACTCCACAACGTAAATACAGCTGTACCTGGCTTGATACATTGACTAATTTAAGGAATAACGTATCTTAGATCACAATATATGAACAATTTACAGACCTTGGACTGCATAAAGCAATTCCGTACAAAATAAGTTTTAACTAGAAAATGTGTTCATAGAACAGCGATGACTCACATACCATTTTGATAGTAAACAAGGCAAAATTCCAAGTTCAAAAGGGGGAAATAATCCATGGTTCAGTGTCAAATCAACAAGGCACAATTGCTGATTTCTAAGTCAAAAAGGGGGAGATAATCAATGAGCCTGGTGTCGAATAAAAAATGGATATAAACTTTGTGAATCTACTCACCATAAGGAAGTTTCATAACAAGTTTCAGGTCTGTAGCTATGACAGTTTAAAAGTTTTGCGAGTTACAAGGCATAATTGCTGATTTCTAAGTCGAAAAGGGGGAGATAATCCATGAGCCTGTTGTCGAATACAAAATGTATATAAACTTTGTGTTTAAAAGTTTTACGAGTTACAAGGCAAAATTACCAAATTCTAAGTTGAAACGGGGGAGATAATCCATGACCCAGGGGTCAAATCAAAACTAGAATAAACTGTGCGCGTCTACTCATAATAAGAAAGCAACATACCAAGTATCAGGTATGTAGCTATTAGGGTTTAAAAGTTTTACGAGTTACAAGCCAAAACTGGAAAATTCTAAGTAAAAAAGGGGGAAATAATCCTAGCTGCACGTTTTCTGATGATAACAAGGTATAACATCGGTTCTATATACATCGCTGAACATTTAATGATTGATTTGATTCAGTTTTCTGATGATAACAAGGTATAACATCGGTTCTATACAGTGCTGAACATTTAATGATTGATTTGATTCAGTTTTCTGATGATAACAAGGTATAACATCGGTTCTATATACATCGCTGAACATTTAATGATTGATTTGATTCAGTTTTCTGATGATAACAAGGTATAACATCGGTTCTATATACATCGCTGAACATTTAATGATTGATTTGATTCAGTTTTCTGATGATAACAAGGTATAACATCGGTTCTATATACAGTGCTGAACATTTAATGATTGATTTGATTCAGTTTTCTGATGATAACAAGGTATAACATCGGTTCTATATACATCGCTGAACATTTAATGATTGATTTGATTCAGTTTTCTGATGATAACAAGGTATAACATCGGTTCTATATACAGTGCTGAACATTTAATGATTGTTTTATTTGATTCAGTTTTTCTGATGATAACAAGGTATAACATCGTTCTATATACATCGCTGAACATTTAATGATTGATTTGATTCAGTTTTCTGATGATAACAAGGTATAACATCGGTTCTATATACAGTGCTGAACATTTAATGATTGATTTGATTCAGTTTTCTGATGATAACAAGGTATAACATCGGTTCTATATACAGCGCTGAACATTTAATAATTGATTTAATACATGTTGGAGAAAGCATCACAATATGCGATTCATTGAGACGAAATACCTTCCATTGGTTGAGAAACTAGGGTAAACTATAATGATTGCCCTAGTTTCTCGACCAAGAAAGTAGAGTATTTCGTTTATATTAATAGCATATTGTGACGCTTTCGCCAATATATATTCAATTAACCGTTAAATGTTGCAATAACTCAAAATATATATTTGGATCAAATGCCCTGTGACGCACAACATGTGTACGATCAATTCAGTGTTGCACCGCCAATCACGTAATAGTATCGTTATTTGAAAACACATTTTAGGACAGCGCTCCATGCTAAGAGACAGGTGCCCGCGATGGGGCGGGGCAACCAATAAGTTAGTTACAGTTCACATATTGCATTGTTTACTGATTTATTCGCTGGCTACGCAATATGTGAACTATTACATAAAGTTCATACTGAATAATGGCATGTGCATTTGTAGTAAAGGGACTGTGGCTCAGATATACAATATACAAATGTTCGCATCATGCAATGTAAATGACATGTGGCTGTAACTGGATAAATGGGGCTTATGGGTTTTATGACTGAAGTGTTCGCCATTCCATCAACGAAACACCAATCAAGCTTCAAACAAGCAATATAGATTGTTATCGGGCTACAAGAGTGTGATCAGGAGTTACACTGGTCACAAATCCCATAAGCCCCATTTCTCCAGTCACAGCCACATATGAGACACGCCGTGTGATTTTGTACATAAGAACATGTGCGATTGTTCATGAAATATATTTACATAAACTGTGATATTTTCTGTAAATGACAACGACATTTTCATAGCAAACGCGGAATCACCAACATTCGACGTCTAATACGGAAAATACCGTAAATATTTTTCATGAAAAATCAACATGACGTGTCTCATATGTCAATAACTCGCCCCATTTTATTTGATGAACATTCCAAAGACATGCGTACATACTACAATAAACAATGACAAACAGTGCAATAACTTTGCATTGTTGATATACATGGAGAAATTGTGAAATCTCTTTATTTTGTTGTCAAATGATCATACTAAACCACAGTTAGAAATAAGTTTCCATTATATTCGCTAGTAAAATTAATTTAAATACAATAAATTTGTAAAAAAAGACATGTTTATAATACTGGAAAATAACTAGCGTCTAAAACATATACACATTATTTTCACAAATTCCATTTTTCAAAATCAGATTTTTTTCCAGACAACTTATAGGTATAACTGGGATAACGAAAGACGATACAAATCTACAATCAACCCATGTTTTCCTAATCTGGTTCATCCATATCTACGTATATCTGAGACCCAGTGCCTTTATTATCCAAGCCGAAATACTTTTATACAATCATTATCGATCTCAGATACATACAGTGAATTTCCGTTATGGTTGTAACATATGCTGTGAGGCCTCGATAACCGTCCGTCCCCGAAGACTTCAATGCTGGTACAATCCGCCGTTATGTGGTGGATGTTGCCAGACCACGAGCCGCAGACATATATACTTGCGTCCGGGTGGACGGTGAGTCCACGTGGTCTCGCCAAGTCGTCTCCCTTGTATCGGGCCAGCACGACGCCATCCCGTGTCAAACGTGTTACCCCGCCGCTGCCTGTCGTGATCAACTCCCCACCGGAGTTATGCCTTATATATCGGAGGTTGCCATCAGGACATGTCCATACAGTTGTCAGCTTCCTACCCCTCATGTCAATCTTCACAATGTCTCGTGATGAATAAGGTACCGCCGCCAGCTTGTCGCCACATCTGGTCACACTTCGGCATGGCATTTCGGTCTGGATGATCCGCCCGGGGGTCAGGATGCCGGACACGGACACAAACTGGACGGTGCTGTTGTCTGGCATACATACTGCTACCTTCCCGCCGGCTATCTTCGAAATGTCGTAGGGAGGGGATTGTAGCGGAACGTGGGACACCAGTGTATGGTTGTCAAACAGATGTATGTTCTTATTGTTATAGTCCGACAGTAGTAGCCTGCCGTCGGCAAGCACGAGTAAACCTGTGACGTTACACGTGTTGTCATCTGTAGGTCCACGGATATTGATGTCATCACTAAGACATGGGAATGTTTCCGTCACTAATTGTCCAATATCACCAACACTGTGTAAATGATCTAATAATGTTTTATTTTCTACAAACACGCACGGCTTCACGTTGCATTTATGTTGAATACCGGAAGTTGATGTTTTGCATTCAGCTATCAATGTTTCAGCCTCCTTCAACAATAGAAAGAGATTATTCTCGCGGCCTCTCTTTGCTTTGTCTCTGATGTCCGTCCGTACGGACGTGATACGATCGCTGTAGTCGTGACTTAGCTTGCAGACGTCGTTTAGTCGGTGCGTCATGGCGTCCACGTAATCCCTATACTTCTTCTCGGCATCGTCAACGAGTCGGTCAATGATGGTCATTACTTTATGGCGACACGCCTTCAGAACACGCAAGTATTCAGCGCCTGATTTAATCAAGTCGTCACGGGAGTTGGACGCCTGCATACCAGCGTTGTTCATCGTATCCAGTAGCGCCGTAAACGCCTGTTCTATGTCCCTGTATTCCGTCGAGTCGGCGACACCTTTAGAAATTCCGGGAATGTACTTGACCCCTTCACAGCCTCTGTGGTCCTCCGTAACACACGCGACACATGCAGTTTTATTGTGCGACCTACAGTGGTACTCCATGACCTTGTCGGGGTGGGTGGGGCACGGGGCCGTCAGTTTATCCTCCCCGCTGTCTATGTCACCGGCCTTAATGGGCGTGGCCCCAGCTCCTGCCATATCTGCTTTATTCAATAGGACGTGATTCCTGGTGAGCTTCACTCTGGGGTGAATTTGGAAACATTCCTGACACAGGTATTCGCTACAGTTCGTGCAATACCCTTGGGCCTCTCGATGTTTGCCATCCTCGTGACACGGCTGACAGCGGTGTTCGTGTTGGTCTGTCCTTGACATCTGGTCCTCACTGCGGCCACCTGTCTCCTTCCCTCCATCAACTTTACCAGCATTTTCCGTCTTTCCAGAAACTTCCATAGTTCACAACGACGATGTTCTGGTACGTTTACCAATTTATTTACCGTATAAATGTATATATAAAGCTGTATGTAAGTGTTATACTCCACAATACCCCGCACGCCAATGTTGTCGCTGTGTTGGTCGCTAAGCTATAAGTATAAGTTAGATAATGTATTCGAGTCGAATCACAGGTTGAAGTAACGGACGAAGGCTCAAAAACACATTAAATATACATAGAAGTAGCAATAAGTGGAAACAAAATAAGCTAAACAAATGTTTTACTCCTTAATGTGCTACAAGATGGAGTAAAACATGTTAGCGTATTTTTTTCTCACACTTATTGACGCTGGTATGCATATGTAATGTATGTAGAGACATTGGTCCGTTACTTGAAGATGTGATTCGAAAACGGTTAGTTTACAGCACTGGTGAAAATTTAGGCGGGGCGCAAATCGTCGGGCCGAGTAGCATATGCAATGGGGGTTCTGGTCCTTCTGCAAGCGGTCGTATAGGAACACCATTGCTAAGGTAAACAACAGCATGACAACGGTGGTCGGATAGGAACGCCGTTTAACAGCGCCAATTCTGTGTGAGATTCTTTCGTACACGCAAATTTCGCTTTGGACGGGGTATACACAATGCGAATAACTGAATAAATGCTGGAAAGAGCGATTTGAAGTGAATATATTCACACACCTAATACCTTTATCGATTGCCAGCGACAGAAATCATACATGTAATCGATGTGTATTGTGTTTGTGCGAGTCGAAAACGAGAGGGCTCTTTCTATAATGGCCACAATGCTATCCACCTTCCTTTATATAAGATGGTAATGTACGAGACTAAGTGGGTGGGGCAATGGGATTTTTTTTAATCGGCATTTTTTTGGTGTCATAGGTCCGAGTCTTCCACCTGTGCATTCAAGTCGTACAAATGGGGGGGGGGAATCCAAAATCCGAAATGAATATTTACAATAAAAATATATATTCAGCCCTGAAATTAGAATAATCCTGATCTGATGCCAGGTCCTAGCCACACCAGGATCACTTGGCCCCTCACAAAAGCAGTAAGATCAGTAATAATCTTACTACTTTTATGATGGCCTTTGGGCTGTGAGTACCGTAATAATACTAAACATCCGGACACAATTTGCTTGTGAAACTCCTATTAAATAGGGGTTTCCCAAAGCAAATTGTATCCGAATACATGGTTATTGTGATTAAACCAGTACCGCCATACAAACCCTAAATATTGGCACGCTCACTGTTGTTGGTAAACCATATACTACTGTACGCGTTTCCCTAAATAAATGGTGTCCGAATATTTATGGTTAGTATCACTAACTTAGTACGGTAGATGAAACGACTGTAGAACTCTGGAGACCATTGTAAATCCAGATCAAATGCAAACTTGGCCGATACAATGGTAGAAAGGTGAACATTTATAATTCACATGCTGATCTTGGTCTGTACTGGTTGCGAAAGTTGAAAGATCATATGCCCACCAAATGCAACTGGGGCCCGTTTCACTAAACTTTGTACGACTAAAATGTTCAAAAGTGAAAATTTAAGATTGGCTGGAAACCTCTATTGATGGATTTATATTTATTGAGCACAGGCTGCAATTTATTGCGCATAAACGTTTACAAGAAAACAGTGTTAATTTGAAATTTACAGACTATCATAATTTTGCTCTTACGAACATTTTAGTCGTACGAGGTTTAGTGAAACTGGCCCCAGGTCGTCAATTCACATGCATTACCAACATACAGACGTAATTGCATAACTATTGTCGAAACGAAAATATAATTACTGCTACTACTTGCGGGTTCAGGTGTATAAGTTGGCAAATCTGACTAGAAATGGACGCTTGTCGACAAGCGCATGTGTATCCCCCTCCCCAGATGCACAAGTAGTTTGAAAAAAGGGTGTTCGAGTTATGCTCCGGAGACAAAATCAGTGACGGAAAAACAAAGGGAGATAACTAAAGAATTAGTGATGCAAGAGTTGTCATTCTTGCGGGACACACCTTTAGGGTCGTGGTCTATGCATGTGTGAAGTTTCATGAACATATTCCAAAGGGTGTTCGAGTTATGCTCCAGACACGAAATCAGTGCACGAAACAACAAAGGGAGATAACTAAGAAATTAACGACGCAAGAGTTGTCATTCTTACGTGCGACACACCATTGTGTCGTCTTCTATGCATGTGTGAAGTTTAATAAACTAGAAAATGTGTTCATAGAACATGGATGTCCCACATATCGCTTTGATAATAAATGAGGCTAAATTGCAATTCAAAATTTTCTATTACCTGAGCGTTAAAGTTTTTGAAGCACCAAGTATGTGACCTTGACCCTGGGCTTGGCGGGGGCAGGACAAACGTGGATTTGGCACAGGGCGGTAGAGGACCATTTGAGCAATGCATATATGAAATATGAAGCTGATCCGTGAAAGAAAACAGAAATTATAAGATATTTACCTGAGCGTTAACGTTTTTGAAGCACTAAGTATATTATGTTAACCCTGGGCTTGGCGGGGGCGGGACGAACGTGGATTTGGCACAGGGCGGTAGAGGACCATTAGAGCAACGCATATATGAAATATGAAGTTGATCCGTGAATGGAAAGAAAAATTATAAGACATTTACCTGAGCATTAAAGTTTTTGAAGCACCAAGTATGTGACCTTGACCCTGGGATTGGCGGGGGCAGGACGAACGTGGATTTGGCACAGGGCGGTAGAGGACCATTAGAGCAATGCGTATATGAAATATGAAGATGATCCATGAAAGAAAACAGAAATTATAAGATATTTACCCGAGCGTTAAAAGTTTTTGAAGCACTAAGTATGTGACCTTGACCCTGGGCTTGGCGGAGGCAGGACGAACGTGGATTTGGCACAGGGCGGTAGACGACCATTAGAGCAACGCGTATATGAAATATGAAGTTGATCCGTGAATGGAAAGAAAAATTATAAGATATTTACCTGAGCGTTAAAGTTTTTGAAGCACCAAGTATGTGACCTTGACCCTGGGATTGGTGGGGCAGGACGAACGTGGATTTGGCACAGGTCGGTAGAGGACCATTAGAGCAATGCGTATATGATATATGAAGATGATCCATGAAAGAAAACAGAAAGTATAAGATATTTACCCAAGCGTTAATGTTTTTGAAGCACTAAATATGTGACCTTGACCCTGGGCTTGACGGGGGCAGAACGAACGTGCATTTGGCACAGGGCGGTAGAGGACCATTAGAGCAATGCGTATATGAAATATGAAGCAGATCGGTCGAAGGATGAAGAAATTATGAGACATTTGACCGAGTGTTAAAGTTTTGTGACGGACGGACGGACGGACGGGAGGACGGGACGCACGTTCCTACGAATGAATACTTGTTGGGTTTTTACTGTATAAAAATACCCAACAAGAGTACCCAACACTATCCTAACCCTACCCAATAAGATCCCCGTACGCTTACAACAAGTACCCATTCGTGTGTGCGGACGGACGGACGGACGGACGGACAAGGGTAACACTAAATGCCCCCTCTATGGCTCACTAGTCAATAATTGTTTTATTATATGATAATAGTCTAGCACTTACGACCTTATGCTAATAGACAAAAATTGAAAAAGAATTTGAAAAAAAAATGAAAAAAAAAATTGAAAAAAAGTTTAAAAATTAAAAATAATAATGCTTGCTACTGGAGCCCAGAATTTTTTTTAATAGTCCTATATTTATCTACATATATCTGCACAGGTCCACATAATGCCACAATATTTTCAACACAGTTTACGGAAATGTAATATAATCATTTACCTGTATAAATTACCTGTAAGTAGTCAGTGGTCAGTTGCACATGCTAGCACATGCACAGGTGAATAGTCTGTATATAGCACTTACGACCTTATGCTACTGGACAAAAATTGAAAAATAATTTGAAAAAAAAAAATGAAAAAAAAAAAATGAAAATAAAAAAAATGGAAAAAAAATGGAAAAAAATAATAATGCTTGCTACTGGAGCCCAGATTTTTGTTTAATAGTCCTATATTTATCTACATATATCTGCACAGGTCCACATACTGCCACAATATTGTCAACACAGTTTAGTTAAATGTAATAATTTAGCTGTATAAATTACCTGTAATAAGTTAGTGGTCAGTTAAAAAATTGAAAAAGAATGTAAAAAAAAAAATGGAAAAAAAAATTAAATTAAAAAAAAGAAAAAGAATAATGCTCCCTACTGGAGCCCAGAATGTTTTTTAATAGTCCTATATTTATCTACATATCATATATACACAGGTCCACATATTCCCACAATATTTTCAACACAGTTTACGGAAATGTAATATAATCATTTACCTGTATAAATTACCTGTAAGTTGTCAGTGGTCAGTTGCACATGCTAGCACATGCACATGTGAATAGTCTGTATATAGCACTTACGACCTTATGCTACTAGACAAAAATTGAAAAATAATTTGAAAAAAAAAATGAAAACAAAAAATGAAAAAAAAAAAAAAAAAATTAAGAAAAAAAGTTTAAAAATAATAATGCTTGCTATTGGAGACCAGATTTTTTTTTAATAGTCCTATATTTATCTACATATATCTGCACAGGCCCACATAATGCCACAATATTTTCAACACAGTACCCAATGTAGTAATTTACCTGTATAAATTACCTGGTCAACAGTGGTCAAGCACTGGACATCTGCACATGCTAGCCCATGCTAGCACATGGTTCTCCCAGTTTCTATTGTTCTGTCTACAGGTAAGGTGTACAGAGCACATGAGAAAAGGTGTACAGAGCAGACGAGAAAACAGGTCTTCATGCATTATTGTCCAGTTTGTAGAGTGCGCAAATCAAAAAAGGGAGATAACTGAAAAATTAGCTACGCAAGAGTTGTCATTCTTGTGCGCGACACACCTCCGGGTCGTGGTCTATGCATGTGTGAAGTTTCATGAAAATATTCCAAAGGGTGGTCGAGTTATGCTCTGGACAGGAAATCAGTGAGCGAAAACAAAATAAAAAAGGGAGATAACTAAAAAAAATAGTAGCTATGCAAGTGTTGTCATTCTTGTGCACGACACACATTCGGTTCGTGGACTAATTGAATGTGTTTAAGTTTCATAAAAATATTCCAAAGGGTGGTCGAGTTATGGTCAATCAGTGCGCGAAACAAAAAAGGGAGATAACTCAAAAATTAGCTATGCAAGAGTTGTCATTCTTGTGCGCGACACACCTTCGGGTCGTGGTCTATGCATGTGAAGAAGTTTCATGAAAATATTCCAAAGGGTGGTGGAGTTATGCTCCGGACACGAAATCAGTGCGAGAAACAAAAAAGGGAGATAACTAAAAAATTAGCTATGCAAGAGTTATCATTCTTGTGCGCGACACACCTTCGGGTCGTGGTCTATGCATGTGTGAAGTTTCATGAAAATATTCCAAAGGGTGTTCGAGTTATGCTCCGGACAAGAAGTGTCTGCGGCGGACGCGGACGCGGACGCGGACGCTGTCAAATCCATAGTATCCCCCGACGGAGTCCGGGGGATACAATAAACATATAGGGGCCATTGGACAGGTTCTCCTCCGAACTGTTGTTTGTTTGTTTTTCGTTTTGTTGTACATTCGGATGTTTTGTTGCTGTTTTTTTGTGTGCTGCATTTCAAAATTTGTCTTTGCAGAAATTTGTGGCATGAATAGACACCAGGAGGCCGTTTCACTAAACGTACGACTAAAATGTTCGTAAGTGCAAAATTATGATAGTCTGTAAACATTTTAGTCGTACGAAGTTTAGTGAAACGGGCACAAGGTCGCATTGCGCTATAATTGACGGAAGATATTAGTCAAATGCCTGCTCTATTCCGAATACTTTATGAAGAGCAGAGCTCCACATATTTTTGGGACATATTTTATCAGAATACGCACTGATTATCTAAAATGGGAGTACAAAATACTTACAGCAATGTGAAAATACGCATATTCTTTCAAATTGAGTAGTAAAACTACCGTAATAAAGTTGAAAATTCACAGTGTTTGCTGTTTGCAGCTCAAATAAGTGAAAAAAGAAAAATACTACATGCATTTTGTAAAAGTAAAATACGCATTGAATTTGAAATATGGGGGTATAATACTCTTTAGATACAAAACTTATCTGGAGCTCTGGAAGATGATGTGTATTATGACATTCTCGAACAAGATGCAAGAAACAAATGGTACTCTCCGCATAAATGTGTTCTTTGTTCAACAAACCACGATGGCCCCCGCTTATGACTCTAGACAAGCTAGTCTACAACGCAATATAACCCTATGTACATTCGTAAACTGCCAGCAAGGACACGATCAGGTTTTAAAAATAAAAGAGCTCTGTTTTGCATTTCAAGGCAACAGTGTACACCTAGATCCAGTGAACAGGATCTACACAATGTCGGAGCCCATTTTTTGAACCGTCTCATTATTCCAACACAGCGAAAATTAGAAGACATCACTAAATGTCTTTAATCATTATCTACAAACAAGAAATGGAGTCATATTGGAACAAACAGTTGTAAACAAATCATATACTCCAGCTTATTATTCAATGTCTTGTAAAATCAGTATGGGTAAAACAGATTGGTGTAACTGATACTAACGAGGAATACATTGTTAACAAATATAATCAAGAACCACTCGTCTCATATTTGGTGACAGTCCGTTTGACATTGCACAACAACATCCAAAGTGAGGCTACCAATCATATTACGTCGGTACCTGCCATATATAGTCAGGTGCCTATACGGTAGTGGTCTCGTATCTCCAACCACGTGATTCACCTGGTTATTATACCTGACCGAGTTCTGATACAATGTAGTGGATTTCTTATACAAGTGAAAATATATTTTCCGGCCTAGATCACAGGCGGAAGACTCGGAGTCGGACTCGGATCTCTTTCCCATTATAAAATCCCATTACCCATTAACCATCCACCTGCTGTTGTACTGTACATTACTTTGTATAAACCTACTACAGTATGACACCAGCTGCGTGGGGTAATGGTATTGTTTAATGGGAATTGTTTTATGTCACAGATCCGAGTCTTCAACCTGTGGCCCAGAAAGGTATATACATAGGCATTAATCACCCAAAACCTGAAAACCATAATGACTGGCCCATCTACAAGTTGTGGTTGTGACTGGAGAAAGCATAGTACCAGATCAGCCTGCTCAGGGCCTGTCCTGTTCGCCAGTCAGTCAATGAAACACCCGTATTGCTAAGTTATAGTTTTGATCCTTATCAGGCTTCAAGAGTGCACTAGAATATTAGAAGTTTGAATATCCACACATGCCATAAGCCACATTTCTCCAGTCACGGCCACATTTACGAACATTGGCTGACGTCAACTCAGCACTACGACGTTGAGATATAGAGAATACCAGGTTAGTGTCTTATGATATCACGTTTATCAGGCAAGGCTAGGAAACGCGTAGGAATTCCGAGGCGAGCTGGGGAATTCCTAGCGATCCCCGACCGAGCCAGATAAACTTGACATCAAAAGACACGAGTCAAGTATAGCTGAATTTTGTGTGACCCGGATGTGCACATCTTTGTAAATGCAGGATACGACCATATGACATCAGTCAGTATGTAGCAGGTCAATGCAAAGCTGGTTACCATAACTTTAAATGACTTGACAAAGTCTTCATTCATCGATTTCTAAAACATAACGTTTGTTTTCATGGTTAGGTAATTTCCAATCGCTACAGCCAGATTTCGGACAAACTGGTGTGACAAACTGGTGACACATACTTTATTTTGTCGTATGTAACGCGACTGACTCCTCGTTAGTAGGAAAAAATGTCTCATTTTAACGACCCGTTCTATACCCGATCGTCCTTTTATTCAAAGATAATTGATTCGTGAATGTGATGGAACATATGTATAACATAATTGTATGCGAACACTGCCTCGTCACTGTATCATAAACGGCACAACTCGGCCATCTTTGGCTTTTCTATGTATGATTAGCTACATTATAATATGTTCTACTTCGCATTGTCAGTTCTTTGTCAAACGCCAAAAGAGGTGAAACGGCACAGATCCAGGAATTTTATCAGGGGTGGGTCCAAATAGTGGGAGCGTGTAGCGCTACCCGCATGGTATTGAGGTGTATTTGGGGTCCTCCCCAAAGAACATTTTGAAAACATTAAAGCCTAAGACGGGATTTCCCGACACCTGGGAAACTGTCAACTCATTAAATTTAACGCCCAGAAAGTGCATTGAGGAATAAACTGAAGCCATGACCTGTCCTATATATAATGTGCCATAATATATGTCGCATCATAAACATAATCTACTTTTCACCTCAGCTGAAGTTTGCGGAACAACTATATTAGTACTAAATATCGCACATATACGATTTGGTTTTGCATTGTAATGTATGCCGATTGCAAAATGCCGGCGACATTTCATCTACGTGCTTGATATGATCTAGTCACAAAGGAGCTAATGAACATATAGTGGCATACAAGTGCCTGCGTAAAAAATATTTCTTGCACAATATAAAGTTTCCTTTTGCAGTTCACATCAAACGACATCAAATTAAATCATCACTTCGATAACATCCTCTATTATTCTAATGGTAATGCTTGACCTACAGTATTAACCAATGAAAACCTCACACTTTCGGAAAGGGATATCTCATGAAAATATATTTACAAATTTTACGATATTTTCCGTAAATGACGTAGAAAATTGACGAAATTTTCATAGCAAATGCATTTTAATATTCAAATGTCGTCATCTTTCGACATCATTTACAGAATATATCACTGTCTCTGTAAATATATTTCATGAAAAATCGCACATGTTCTTCGGTACAAAATTACATTTCGCGTTTCATTTTCGAGATATTATATTTGCGAAACTACGCAGCAGAACATTAATCAATTTCATTTTAATCTTTATAGCAGTGTTTAATGTCATACGTTTGAAATGGAAACAGGAATGTGTGACCCGTCAGATATAGATAAATAAGTGGGTCATGTTTACATTTATTATTACACACAGTGAACCTCCCTAAACCGGACACCCTGGGAGGTCCCCAGGCTGTCCGGGTTAGAGAGGTTTCACTGTAAATCGGGCATTTGATCATTCTGAGCCATAGTTGTGTGCTATGCGATCATGAACAGGCAGGTGATAAATGACCAAGAAACTCATCAAACATAAGAGCACATGTTTTTTCTTGGCGTCCTGTTTGGAGAGGTTCCACTGTATATTCATGGATAAACCATCGAAGGATTTTACGTCGACATCGATGTCGACAACTGCGTGGCTGTTACTATAGATCTGGATGTACACTGGTCGCAAAAATCCATAAGTCCCATTTCTTCAGTCACAGCCACATATCACCGAAGGACATGCGCCCATTTTGAGCCCATTACTCCAGTCACAGCAAATATTATTGAAATTGGTGAAGGAGTTATATTATAAAGAGTTATTGAGAAAAACAAACATTAAAGACTGAAACGCCCTTTGCCTTACGAACGCACGCACGGGAGGACGCACAGACAGACGGACGGACGGACGGACGGACCGGACGGACGGACGGACGTACGTAGCTCAGTCATCTCAATTGACAAGATATAGGTTTGTTGAACCAGGCTATTTTAAAGTATACACGACAGACGAAGCATGTGATCTTGTATCTAAATAGATGTCGATATCTTATAAAATATTTTTACAAAATTGACGATATTTTCCGTAAATGACGCATTAAATTTGACGAAATGTTCAGAGCTAATTCGGAAATATAATTTGCTATGAAAATTTCGTTAACTCTAAGAAGTTGTATTGAGAGAGTAAACACGACCCATTGATATAGCTGCCACATATCTAGTGTCCCATCACAATTCACACACATACAGATCGCCCCTACTCCTATTCCACTAAAGGGTATACAAGCACAGGTAGATATAGAGAATATCCGGCAAGGCTCAATAATTTCTTTATTTCTCATCAGAAGTATATGTTGTGACCACTCATTTGAAGCGTCTCGCCGAGACGGTTCAAATGAGTGGTCACAACATATACTTTGGTTCAGAAAATAAGGAAAATAGATAGAGAATAGTAGGTCAGTGCCGTGAATGGGAAAAAATATCTGGCAAGGCTTAGGAAACGGGATGGCGAGGCTCTGCCGAGCACATCCCGTTTCCGTGCCGCGCCAGATATTTTTTCCCATTCACGGCACTAACCTACTATTCTATTTATCCCGTCAACACCTTCAAATGGCTGTAAAATGCAAAAATTGTATTGACTGGATATCAAAAATGTTTCACGGCACCGTGTTTCACGGCACATACGCACTGTGTTGACGGGATAAATAAAGTTTGGGCAGAATGACCATATAACACAGCGGGACTTGGCAAAGTTGTATAAAAACAACATGAATGTTATATAACTTGACCTTGGGTTAAGGGGTGTGCGATGGACCTTGACATTGGAGTCAGTGGTGGAAGGTGGTTCGTGGATTTGCTATAGCATGATATAGCATATTAAGATGAATGCATGTATGAAATATCAATGCACTCCCTAAAAACAGAAGTAAAACAAAATTTAACCCAATACAACCAATACAACGTTAATTTTATGAACGCACTAAGTTGGTGATTTTCTACAGCATGATAGCTACTCACATGAGGAATGCATGTATGAATGTGCTAAGTTTGTGACCTTGACATTGGGGAAAGGGGTGGGGTGGGTGGGTCATGCTGTAACACAATAGAGAATCATCAGATGAATGCATGTATGAAATATCAAGGCGTTCCCTGTAAAGGAACAGAAGTTATAAAAAATACATTTACTCCAACGTTAAGGTTATGATGTTGATCTTGGGGAAAGGGGTGGGTCATAGATTTGCTGTAGCACAATAGAAGATCATCAGATGAATGTATATGAAATATCAAAGAGTTCCTTGTAAAGAAACAGAAGTTACACAACATTTACCCCAACACTAAGTTTATGAACATGCTAAGTTTGTGACATTGACCTTGGGGGCTTATAATATGATAGCGGATCATATGAGGAACGCATGTATGAAATATCATGGCGTTCCATGAAAGGAAACAGATGTTATAAGACATTTACCCCAACGTTAATTTTATGAATGTGCTAAGTGTGTGACCTTGACCTTGGGGAAAGGGGTGGGGGTGGATTTTCTATAGCACGATATAGTATCATCAAATGAATGCATGTATGAAATACCAAAGGGTTCCCTGTAAAGAAACAGAAGTTACACACCATTTAACCCAATGTTAAGTTTATGAACATGCTAAGTTTGTGACCTTGACCTTGGGGTAAGGGTTGGGTGGTGGGTTGTGGATTTGCTACAGCATGATAGAGGGTCATCTGAGGAATGCATGTATGAAATATCAAGGCGGTCCATGAAAGGAAACAGATGTTATAAGACATTTACCCCAACGTTAAGTTTATGAATGTGCTAAGTTTGTGACCTGGCCTAGGGGTAAGGGGTGGGCGGTGGGTCATTGATTTGCTACAGCACGATAGGCTATCATCAGATGCATGCATTTATGAAATATCAAGGCGTTCCATGAAAGGAAACAGGTGTTATAAGACATTTACCCCAACGTTAAGTTTATGAATGTGCTAAGTCTGTGACCTTGACCTTGGGAAAGGGATGGGGTTGGTCATGGATTTGCTATGGCACGATAGAGTATCATCAGATGAATGAATGTATGAAATATCAAGGCGTTCCCAGCAAAGAAACAGAAGTTACACAGCATTTACCCCAACGTTAAGTTTATGAACATGCTAAGTTTGTGACCTTGACCTTGGGGTAAGGGTTGGGTGGTGGGTCGTGGATTTGCAACAGCATGCTAGAAAGTCATCTGAGGAATGCATGTATAAAATATCAAGGCGTTCCATGAAAGGAAACAGATGTAGTAAGACATTTACCCCAACGTTAAGTTTATGAATGTGCTAAGTTTGTGACCTTAACCTTGAGGAATGGGGTTGATTGTCATGGATTTGGGTCGTGGCTTTGCTACAGCACGATAGACCGTCATCTGACGAATGCATGTATGAAATATCAAGGCGTTCCATGAAAGGAAACAGATGTAATAAGACATTTACCCCAACGTTAAGTTTATGAATGTGCTAAGTTTGTGACATTGACCTTGGGGTAAGAGATGGGCGGAGGGTCATTGATTTGCTATAGCACGATAGAGTATCATCAGATGAATGCATGTATGAAATATCAAGGCGTTCCATGAAAGGAAACAGATGTTATAAGACATTTACCCCAACGTTTAGATAATGAATGTGCTAAGTTTGTGACCTTGACCTTGGGGAAAGGGGTGGGGGTGGGTCATGGATTTGCTTGAGCACGATAGAGTATCATCAAATGAATGCATGTATGAAATATGAAGGCGTTCCCTGTAAATAAACAGAAGTTACACAACATTTACCCCAACGTTAAGTGTATGTAAATGCTAAGTTTGTGACCCTGACCTTGGGGCAAGGGTTGGGTGGTGGTTCGTGGATTTGCTACATCACGATAGAGTATCATCAAATGAATGCATGTATGAAATGTCAAGGCGTTCCATTAAAGGAAACAGATGTTATAAGACATTTACCCCAATGTTAAGATTATGAATGAGCTAAGTTTGTGACCTTGACCTTGGAGAAAGGGGTGGGGGTGGGTCATGGATTTGCTTGAGCACGATAGAGTATCATCAAATGAATGCATGTATGAAATATGAAGGCGTTCCCTGTAAATAAACAGAAGTTACACAACATTTACCCCAACGTTAAGTGTATGTAAATGCTAAGTTTGTGACCCTGACCTTGGGGCAAGGGTTGGGTGGTGGTTCGTGGATTTGCTACATCACGATAGAGTATCATCAAATGAATGCATGTATGAAATGTCAAGGCGTTCCATTAAAGGAAACAGATGTTATAAGACATTTACCCCAATGTTAAGATTATGAATGAGCTAAGTTTGTGACCTTGACCTTGGAGAAAGGGGTGGGGGTGGGCCATGGATTTTCTACAGCACGATAGAGTATCATCAGATGAATGCATGTATGAAATATGAAGGCGTTCCCTGTAAATAAACAGAAGTTACACAACATTTACCCCAACGTTAAGTTTATGGACATGCTAAGTTTGTGACCTTGACCTTGGGGCATGAGTTGGATGATGGGTCGTGGATTTGATACAGCATGATAGTGTAACGTCCCTATGTCGTGTCCGTCTTCAGCAATACGGTATAAACCATAATATTTCCTGTTCACGCAGGGGGTTGGTAGCGGGCCCTCGTAAATCTGGGTAGGGAAAATTAACGACTATATCTACTTGGCAATGAAAAGACGACAGTGACGAGATTTTAGTAACATCTGATATTTTGATAATAGTTCTAACATGCAGTATTACTCAACGTGTACAATTAAAGAGTGGTGACAAACTATGATAACAACGATGAGGGTGATCCGATTATGGACAGATAATGACTAATATGAGATGTACACATGGCAAGATACAAAAGCAAAACAGGCGACTGTGAGAGTAAGCAGACTCAAGAAAGGATATTAGCACATGTAAACACGGACTAGATTTATGCTAAAATCTGGCGGAAAATCACACTAACGCAAACCCAAGTCATGGTGGGGAATCACGAAGCTGGGGTTGGGAAATAATGCTGGGTGAGGGAGTCACACAGCGGGGATCACGAAGCTGGGGTGGGTGCTGGGTGGGTGGGGAAGTCACACAGCGGTAGTCACGAAGCTGGGGGTGGGAAATAATGCTGGGTGGGGGAGTCACACAGCGGGGATCACGAAGCTGTGGGTGGGAATAATGCGGGTGGGTGGGGGAGCGTCACACGCGAGGGTCACGAAGCTGGGGTGGGGAAGGGTAATCACGAAGCTGGGGGTGGGATCGAGTCACACAGCGGGAATCACGAAGCTGGGGGTGGGAAATAATGCTGGGTGGGGGAGTCACACAGCGGGGATCACGAATGCTGGGGTGGGAAATAATGCTGGGTGGGGGAGTCACACAGCGGGGATACGAGCTGGGGGTGAAAATAAGCTGGGGTGGGGAGATGGCGGGAATCAGAAGCTGGGTGGGGATATGTGGGGTGGGGAGTCACACAGCGGGGATCACACGAAGCTGGGGGTGGGAATAATGCTGGGTGGGGGAGTACACAGCGGGGATCACGAAGCTGGGGTGGGAAATAATGCTGGGTGGGGAAGTCACACAGCTGGGGGAATCACGAAGCTGGGGTTGGGACTAATGTTGGGTGGGGGAGTCACACAGCGGGAATCACGAAGCTGGGGTTGGGACTAATGTGGGTGGGGAGTCACACAGCGGGGATCACGAAACTGGGTTGGGAAATAATGCTGGGTGGGGGAGTCACACAGCGGGATGACGAAGCTGGGGTTGGGACTAATGTTGGGTGGGGGAGTCACACAGCGGGAATCACGAAGTGGGGTTGGGACTAATGCTGGGTGGGGGAGTCACACAGCGGGGATCACGAAACTGGGGGTGGGAAATAATGCTGGGTGGGGGAGTCACACAGCGGGGGGTCAGGAAGCTGGTGGAGACTAATGTTGGGTGGGGAGTCACACAGCTGGGTGGGAATTACACAGCAGGTGGGCCACACGGCAGGGTGGGGAGTCGCACAGCCGGGGTCACGAAGCTGGGGTTGGAATCATGACACATAGCTGAATGGGGGGGGGGGGGCACACAACAGCTAGGACGCATGACAATGGAATTGGGATCACCTAACAGTGGGAGGGGGGCACGAAGTTAGGGTGTGGCGTCACACAGCAGGGGTTCATGAAGCTCAAATTGGGAATCGTATCGCAATGGGGAAAAAGTGGTGGGTAACTATGGGATATTGGCATTATTATGGTTCCAGCCAATATTAATAATGAATAATGTCAGACTGACGTTCAAATCATCACATCTCACGACTAACGGACCATTGGTAACATCGTCGGTGAGTAATGTTTAAGGGGGGGGGATATTTGGGCCTTGGGAGTTCTGAGACGCGAGTTGCATCTCTAGTTGCGTCGCTCGGGACAAAGTCGACAACTGACATATTTCACTCCTATTTATAACCTTCGGTCCGGACGTTGTCCGCAGATGCAGCCCTTTGATTGGCTCGTAGAGACTCCGAGGACAACATTCGGACAATGAGGACCATATTTGGAATACGCGGACAACATGTGAATGTTGTCCCAGATTCCGCACAGTGGATTGGTTGGAATGTGTAATAGGATACCGGGACTTTCCCACTTTAACGAAACGTGAAAGTTGTCCCGCATCGTTGATTGGTCATAGAGGTTTGGCGGAAATTACCGAGCTTAAACAGGTTTACGCAGTATAAAATGGCGGCCGTGTTCAACACACACAGGAAATGTCAACAAACTATTGTGAATTGTAACTAACTAAATAAGTTTCCTGGTGTATGAAGACGCCGACGCCGATAATAAACTATTGACAATTGTGAACATCCAGGCATGCATCGGAGATCGTGGTAAGTTCTGTGCATAAAATGACAGACGTGTTTTGTTGTACAAAATGTGTGATAAATTCGAAGCGATGAATACGCAATACACATCTGTGTATAGCGATGCTTCGCTGGCTGGGTCGCTTCATTACCCCGCCTGTTCGACCAGAGTTCGTCCTCGAACTCGTGAAAAAAATGTGATGATTTAATACATGCTGCACAACCTGAATGTCACCAATTTGTTGTAAAACATATAGCTATTTACATAAAATGAGATATATCACCAAATACTTTTAACATGCCACACATATGCTTTGCAGTCAGCTTCTGTACATTTTACCCAAGACTGCAGAACATTGTATTTGATTCAATTATGTGTTCCTTTCTACCTCTAATCAAACGTATGTTCAGTACTCAACAACATTACCATGTGAACTAGTACACCTCGTATATGCCAATAGTACTAGTGTTTACCGAGGGTGTTGGCATTGCTATTCAGAATTCATATAATCTTTCCCTTGGTCACATGAACAATGGAAAGCTATATTAAAATGTATCTACACTCGTAGAATATGAAAACCTGAACATCAATGAGTCAACGTCGACGCAAAACACTCGGATGCCAATCCTTACTCTATATCCATTATATTTATTTCCAGGTATCTTCAGTAATAATATGTCTTACTCGTACACAGTATACATGTACGTCCTCAAATATCAGACATGCATCTTACCATTTGCATGTCTGCACTGTTACTTCACACAACATGACATAACTGTTTCTGTCTGTTTCTCTTAATTATCAATCTAGTACAAATATGTACATCATGTAGAATCGCAGTTCAAGTGTCTCCATTGAATGACAAATATGCACACTAAAAATATACATAGCAATTCACACTCTCTGCGTGGCCACGCGCATTCATACCACATACATTCAATCCCACACACACAAGAGACAAATGTGCATACTATGTCATTTTTAGGATACACTTGACCTCCTTACTCAATGATAGTGTACGCCAAGCATATTTGACAGTTCCAACGACATGGTACTGTCATATCCGGGGCAGCGTACTATCACTCTGATCCTAATAAAAATTAATACAGTGTGTTCTATATCTATTGTTCCTATTTCAATATTTCCTAGCTTATAATTACACGATTCCAGAATCTCCTAATGAGAATAAAATCTCTACATGTACGCGGGCATTTAATATTTACGCGAAAACGAAAGTTTATATTGGGTATAAGCGCACACATTTGTCCTATGTAAAATGTGCCTGTTCCATAGTGACGTCCTGCACTACGGCTCTTATAGCGAAATTATATCACACGCGTTCGTTAATGTCTCATTTCGCGGAAAGTCTCTCCTCGCGTATGTTGGTTCTACCGATGGACCATATCTGGCAAATTATCCGTCGCCATTGTCGTTAGTAGCTATCGCGTTGTAACGTTTCCACGGGTGGTCCTCATCGGGTAATCGCTCGTCAGCATTTGCGTCGTCTGTGAACATCGCATCGTGGTTCGTCTCACGCCCGATATACGTGTGGGGCGGTATCACGCGTCGTTTCGTCGTCTCGTCGTCATCCTCTAACGCGTCGATTATCGCCCGTTTCCTCCTACGTCTCGTCGTCATGTCGTATAGGAAAGGTACGTCTCCTGGGATATAGTGTCCGCACCGAACACTCGCAGATGGTTAGTATTTGTTTTCAAACTCATTATTTTGTATTTGATTTGTGGGGTTGGGTGGCCTGGGCAGGGGAGGAGTAGACATGCAATGGTCATGTACATGGTGTATGCAAGCATCGTTAAATTCGGGCAGAGTTAGGTTGCCACCAAACATCACCATTGGCCATGCACAGTCTCACTGGGGGGGGGTGTAATGGGGTGGGGAAACTTGGCTGAGGGTGTATGTGGTGGGGATATGGGGGAAACTCGGGCATGAGTTTTTATACAGTGGGAAACTGGGATGTGGGGTATATGGGGTGGTGGGGAAGCGGGGAAACTCGGGCACGAGTATTTATACACTGGAACGAGGGGATGTGTGGGGTGTGCAGGCGGGGAAACTCGGGAACAAGCTTATATGACTTGGGAAACTGGGAAATGGATGGGGAAGCGGGAAACTGAAATGTTTTATGACTGGGTTTCGTGCAATTATAACACACTATCGCTGTTTTACGTTGAGGACACGCGTACCGGAGATGCCCTCGCTGCTTGCAATTGTAACACGCGCGTCGTTCCACAGCATTTAATCTCAGCCCCATTGTCCGGGGTTGTTTTGCGCTCGTCCGTCTAATGTTGGCCATAATTTCTGCTACATCATGTAGCAACTTGTTTTTGTCACTATTTGCATTTATTGACCGTATATATTCTCTATGTTCGCTGTAGTTTTCACTTTTCTCAACTTGCCTCATATAGCATCGTTCTTTATTATTTTTCGCGGCAGTTTCTAATTTTATAGCGATTCTCAGAACGTCTTCTATCGGTCCGTTGCTCTTTTACTGTGATCCAGCGTTCGATATCCCAATCGTTCAACGCTTCAACAAAGCAATCACGTGCAATGTCTCGTCTGTGTTTATACGGGATGGCCGGATATGATAAACGCGTAAGCCGTTTAATGTCGTGAGCCAGTTCGGGTAGTGGTTCGTCTGATTTTCTCAAACGTTGTTTCAATTCAGTCTTGTATGTCAATATTTGTGTTTCGGGCTGAAACCTGTTGGTCAGAGCCGTGACCCAGCGAGTTGTAGTCAGTTCTGGTATCTGGATCAAGTTCACTCAGTACAGCTAGTGCATCGCCTCGTAAACTGCATGCTAACTTGACCGCTTTCATTTCGTTATTATCCCAGTTATTTGCGTATGCCGCGATACCGAACTGCACAAGATAATCATGCCAGTTTCCATTTCCGTCGAAATTGCTAACTTCCACGAATTGACATGGATTTGGTATATCATGGAATAATCTTACACCTTCCCGCGGTTGGGGGACGCGGGAGCTACTATAATGTTTATGTGATTGTGCTGGATGATAATTTCTCGGGGATAGGGACCTATCGCGTGTTCTGACAGGCATGTGACTTCGCACATGTAAGGGCTGGCGATTATCTAAGGGTAACGGACACGATTCGCTGTAACTAATTGTACGTCTACTGTCGAGTTCCGGGTCATGTCGTACATTTGAATCAAGCCTCTCTAAAATCAAGTTCATCTGAGATTTTAATTGTTTTACCTCAGTCTTAGAGACTTAATCTCCGCACGCAGTTCACATTCGCATGAATTTCGCACGACTCCGTATTATTCAAGCGCCTATGGGTTATGTATCCACTGTCACTGGTTACCATACAATTAACTTCATCACCTGTCGTGACAGGTACAGTGACATGGTTATTGGGAGAGAAGGTCGGGGCAATTGTTTTGGATCCGTGGGGGTCAATGGGAGACATTCGACCACGAGTGGGGATGTACACATTCCCGGGGTCCTCGTCGCCAATACATTCAAGAGACGACATTTTATGAACTATATATCGCAACTGTCTGGTTTGGGGTAATATGGGTACGGGGGAATGGGCCAGGGGGTAGGAAACCTCGATTACGAACAGAAAATCGATTCCATTCACTCGCTCGCACTCTCCATTTCGCCGCAGTGCATATTACCAAGAATGATTTTGTGTGTATTGCCCTATTGGAAATTCCGAAGTGGCTATGTGACAGAGACGGCAATGGTAATTCTTGAAGCAACATAAGGGTACGTTTCGGCTCTACTGGTTTATGTTATATCTGCCACCGCTGCCACCAAATTTGTAACGTCCCTATGTCGTATCCGTCTTCAGCAATACGGTTATATAAACCATATATTTCCTGTTCACGACAGGGGGTTTGGTAGCGGGCCCTCGTAAAATCGGGGTAGGGAAAATTAACGACTATATCTACTTGGCAATGAAAAGACGACAGTGACGAGATTTTAGTAACATCTGATATTTTGATAATAGTTCTAACATGCAGTATTACTCAACGTGTACAATTAAAGAGTGGTGACAAACTATGATAACAACGATGAGGGTGATCTGATTATGGACAGATAATGACTAATATGAGATGTACACATGGCAAGATACAAAAGCACAACAGGCGACTGTGAGAGTAAGCAGTAAGCAGAAATAATGCTGGGTGAGGGAGTCACACAGCGGGGATCACGAAGCTGGGGATGGGAATGAATGCTGGGTGGGGAAGTCACACAGCGGTAGTCACGAAGCTGGGGGTGGGTAAATAATGCTGGGTGGGGGAGTCACACAGCGGGGATCACGAAGCTGGGGGTGGGAATAATGCTGGGTGGGGAGTCACACAGCGGGGATCACGAAGCTGGGGGTGGGAAATAATTCTGGGTGGGGATCGAGTCACACAGCGGAATCACGAAGCTGGGGGTGGGAAATAATGCTGGGTGGGGGAGTCACACAGCGGGGATCACGAAGCTGGGGTGGGAAATAATGCTGGGTGGGGGAGTCACACAGCGGGAATCACGAAGCTGGGGTGGGAAATAATGCTGGGTGGGGGAGTCACACAGCGGAATCACGAAGCTGGGGGTGGGAAATAATGCTGGGGGGTGGGGGGAGTCACACAGCGGGGATCACGAAGCTGGGGGTGGGAATAATGCTGGGTGGGGGAGTCACACAGCGGGGATCACGAAGCTGGGGGTGGGAATAATGCTGGGTGGGGAAGTCACACAGCGGGAATCACGAAGCTGGGGTTGGGACTAATGTTGGGTGGGGGAGTCACACAGCGGGAATCACGAAGCTGGGGTTGGGACTAATGCTGGGTGGGGGAGTCACACAGCGGGGATCACGAAACTGGGGTTGGGAAATAATGCTGGGTGGGGAGTCACACAGCGGGATGACGAAGCTGGGGTTGGGACTAATGTTGGGTGGGGGGGGGAGTCACACAGCGGGGATCACGAAACTGGGGGTGGGAAATAATGCTGGGTGGGGGGAGTCACACAGCGGGGGGTCAGGAAGCTGGTGGAGACTAATGTTGGGTGGGGAGTCACACAGCTGGGTGGGGAATTACACAGCAGGTGGGCACACGGCAGGGGTGGGGAGTCGCACAGCCGGGGGTCACGAAGCTGGGGTTGGAATCATGACACATAGCTGAATGGGGGGGGGGCACACAACAGCTAGGACGCATGACAATGGAATTGGGATCACCTAACAGGGGTGGGAGGCGGGCACGAAGTTAGGGTGTGGCGTCACACAGCAGGGGGTTCATGAAGCTCAAATTGGGAATCGTATCGCAATGGGGAAAAAGTGGGTGGGGTAATGGGATATTGGCATTATTATGGTTCCAGCCAACAAATCATCACATCTCACGACTAACGGACCATTGGTAACATCGTCGGTGAGTAATGTTTAAGGGGGGGGGGGATATTTGGGCCTTGGGAGTTCTGAGACGCGAGTTGCGTCTCGAGTGGGACAAAGTCGACAACTGACATATTTCACTCCTATTTATAACCTTCGGTCCGGACGTTGTCCGCAGATGCAGCCCTTTGATTGGCTCGCAGAGACTCCGAGGACAACATTCGGACAATGAGGACCATATTTGGAATCCGCGGACAACATGTGAAAGTTGTCCCAGATTCCGCACAGTGGATTGGTTGGAATGTGTAATAGGATACCGGGACTTTCCCACTTTAACGAAACGTGAAAGTTGTCCCGCATCGTTGATTGGTCATAGAGGTTTGGCGGAAATTACCGAGCTTAAACAGGTTTACGCAGTATAAAATGGCGGCCGTGTTCAACACACACAGGAAATGTCAACAAACTATTGTGAATTGTAACTAACTAAACAAGTTTCCTGGTGTATGAAGACGCCGATAATAAACTATTGACAATTGTGAACATCCAGGCATGCATCGGAGATCGTGGTAAGTTCTGTGCATAAAATGACAGACGTGTTTTGTTGTACAAAATGTGTGATAAATTCGAAGCGATGAATACGCAATACACATCTGTGTATAGCGATGCTTCGCTGGCTGGGTCGCTTCATTAGAGGGTCATCTGAGGAATGTATGTATGAAATATCAAGGAATTCCATGAAAGGAAACAGAAGTTATAAGACATTACCCCAACGTTAAGTTTATGAATGTGCTAAGTGTATGACCTTGACATTGGGGTAAGGGATGGGTGGTGGGTCATGCATTTGCTACAGCATGATAGAGGGTCATCTGAGGAATGCATGTATGAAATAACGAGATGTTCCATGAAGGGAAACAGAAGTTATAAGACATTTACCCCAACGTTAAGGTTGTGGACGCCGACGCCGACGACGGCGCCGGGGTATGACATAAGCTCTTCTGCACTTCGTGCAGGCGAGATAAAAACGACCTCAGTGACCAAGACAAAACAACACACCAACCGTAGACACACATTGTGATCAAATATTATAAAGATCGGTGAAGATTTTTCAGAAGTTATTGAATAGACAAACAAGAGGGACATGATGGCCCTATATCGCTCACCTGTGCAGTATCATATAAATCAAGATAATACTGGTATGTAAAGTTATAACTAAATAAACATCAAAATAAGCCCATGACATGCACATAATGTCAATGTGACAAACTTGAGAAGTCGCCAGGGTAGGAGTTGTCTCGCATGTACAGATATATCTTACATAACTTCGCGAGGTTTGGAGACCACAACAGGATGCTTCCAGCCAACTTTTTATCACAATACATCTTTTCACAAATGTTATCAGAAGGAATTGATTAAATGGAGTTCTACATCTGTTTTAGTTCTAACAAAGTAATACACGTGTATGTGGGATGTGGGTGTGAGACACCACTGGTTTGCACCTAGACTAACATGACATGTCTCTATATCATTCTATTTTTCATTATCTGACTTTTTTCATTTATTATTTTCTTTGCTATAGAGACTGGCTTCCATCCCATTGGGTCACATAGCGAAATCTAAACTCGAATACTGATACGAATACGCGCATAATTTTGACACTTCGTGAACTGTACGATACCGAAATCATCTGACAATACGTTTAAACAATATTAATACACCAAATTGCATTCATAATTTATATGCAACTACTTTCCTTACTAGTTATTTCTCAACATTTCTTTGAAAAACAGCGTGCATAACACGTTCAGTTTATCACCGTCGCCATTTTTTTCCGAGGTACAATATCGGAAATCTGCAAAGTAACCGACCAATGAAATCGATTGACGTATGTGGGGGTTTCCCGCTCAGATGTCAGATAGTCTGGCAGCCAAGTGTATGGCACGTTCCATGCAGGAGCTTAACTTCATTTTGAATAAAATAGTTGTTTTTATTGGCGATTTTGATTGCCCAGATCAACAACATCAAGAATCCGACTGATGACACTATGTCATCTTTGATCATTTTGAGAAATATGCATAAATCCAAAATGGCTGCCAAACAGTTACAGTGTGTCATATATAGTTGTTTCCACATGAGGTATTAGCATACATTAACAGCATAAAGTGGATTTACTTGATTTATCGAGATAAGTGATCAACACTAAATTTCAATTCACTGTTAAATGGTAAAAATCCAACATGGCCGCCAAACGTAACATGATATTTTGCATACGACTGCTCCCACGTACACTCCATATGAAAACAACATGTATACTAATCTTGGATATATTGACATGATAAACGCTTACAGTAAATTTGATAGCATTTGTGAAGAGCGAAAGTCCAAGATGGCCGCCATATGTACAGAAATGATCACATGGCGATCATCACAGAGAATAATAATTAAGTATATAATTGCACATCGATGTCCTATCGTAGTAAATTGGAATAAAAGTACTGAAGTTATGTATACTATGAACGTTTTTACTAACTTAGGAATACAATTAGATATAACTACCAATAGCAGAAATCATAGATGGCCGCCAAATATAAAAATAATGTTGCCTTATATTGAACAAATTGCATATAATTACTAGGAGTATAAGTAAATATATCTCTTAGATACCTATATACATGGCAGATGTATATAAAGATAACAACAACTATTACCAAACAGTCCAAACATTAAAACAAAACAATCATATTGAAGTGCAGTACACGAAGACATGGCAACAAGGATGCCGCTTTGGTATTGTCAAAATAGTCCAGTTGGGTGGTTGAACCTGATTAGACACCATATAATTTCTCCCGCAAACCTCTCCATCATAAGTGAAAAGGACAGTATTATACAAGGCAATGATGAATCAAAAATGAGTATTGCATGTATACTGTACACAAAAAGACATTAATTACACAAACTGTATCGGTTTCCGTAATTGAAAGCTAATATTGTAAATATAACTATAAGAAAACAATGATATACTTATGATGACACAAACAGCATTTTCATATTAGTCTATTAAATTGCGTGAATACTGTATGCCTCATATTCATATTATGGTACCTTGAAGTTTGTCACGTTCTATATATGGTTGTGTACCTTGTGTATTGCTGTCTGCATGTACTATAATCGTTTTTGTTACCGTGAGTATTTAGTAGTGACACAACTAGATTGTCTGTCATATAATATCAATTACATTTGTATTAGCTGTGTCCTACCTGTGGTATTTAATATATAGCATCTCCATGTTCTTCTCGGAATTATTATATTCGTGATTACGGTTGCTTTCTTTGATCCACATGTATGTATACTGACGGCGTCATGTCTTAGTTTTTACATATCATATGCATTCACAGGTGCTGAATTCTGTCATATGTTTAAATAAGTAAAACTCATTAAATGGCATATAACTACACAATAATTCGACAAAAATAAAGTATTTGTATTGCTTATCTTTGAAACAATACACAGAGAAAATTGGTGTACATACATTACCTCATCATATTTATATAAATATGTTGCTCTACATCGGCGATAGTGGTCTGAAAACACATCAATTACTTGCAGCTTACAAAGTAATAAGTGATATTAAAGTGGTGTACATCAACCATCATGTGCATACAGCCGCTATGTGGAAACTTGACTACTTTCACAGAAAGAAAACATGTGGCCATTACTATCAGCTATGTGGTTGTATTAAGTAGGTTGAAAGCACGTAATGGTAGCCAGAAACTGGAATAAGCTACTGGATGGCTGAACTATGTTATTGTACGTACTCACCGATTGTTACAGAAATATATAGACGTATCATCCATTTGTACTTATTCAATTGCTATATCCAGACACTAAAGTTGTTAATGACACTATCTAGAGGAGCCATTTCATGCGATGTTGCACAGTAAATCACATTGAGCATTTGCGTTTTTGGAGCGAATGATATAAACGACGACATCTGGTGTTTTTACAAATGGGGAAGTCCTTGAAGTATATCGTAAAGTACAATATATCTCCCTGCCAACAAATGAAGTATGAATGCTGCTATGGAATGGCAAGACAAGACAAAACAATATCCAAATATCTAACTGAATGCACCAGTTTAAATCTTATATTATAATATAATTGTATTACTATTATAAAGTACTATATTCATATCCGGCGGCCATATTAGACTTACGATATTGCCGATACTGTCTAATGGTGTATATCAAGGTGTAATTACATAAGCTATTTACTACACAAGTTAGTTATCATGTAATATGATATTTGGTGGTCACCTTGGACTAATGCGATTGAAACATGTGTCTAAATACATACCCAATGTATTGGAATAATTATATACCTAAATACAATATTGGTATGTAAAAAAATTCGCTCTGAGTATGATTGCAAGTATATAGTGTTTCTTATTTCAAGATACGGTTGCAAGTACATTGTAATATATTCATATATGGCTGCCATCTTGGACTTGTGTTATATAGATTAGTATATAAGTTCACATCAAAGTTACAAAAAACACACATTCATTGTTTTAAACACATAATTAAAAAAACGTATATTCTTTGATATGACGAATTAGTGAAAGTATGTAAAATAGTCACATTTGGCGGCCATCTTGGATTTTTTCTATATGCAGTTAAGGAATTGAATTTTAAAGTTGCCCGTTTGTGTCAACACGTTAATACATTCATTATACTCTCTTAGATGGTTTAATTTCCTCCTGGGGATGCAATTATATCGCACAATATATCTTGGTGGCAGCCATCTTGAATGTATGCAGATTTCTCCAAATGCTCAAGGGTAACAGATTTTCATCAGTCGGATTCTAAAACTAGAAAGTCTACATAGGCAAAATATGTAATACAAAACTTAAGTTATTCAAAACGAAGTTAAGCCCCAAAATCGGCCTTTGGCAGCCGGACTAAAAACAGAATTACGGAAGTTAATTTATTCTGCCGGAAATTCTTCGGCAAAATGGCGACAGTAGCGTGTAAACTTTGTAAACTTTATGTAGTCGGACAAAAGGAGCGATAAACACTTTATTTTAATAGGCAAGTCACCCATTGTAACTCATACAGGCTATTTAATATAATTTCTGGCTTTGCACTGCTGGTTTAGCACCATTAGACGCGTATTTAGACAATAATCGACAGATTTCAAATCTTGAAATCAAGTCGCTACAGTAGGTATCTTTGAGGTCTATGGCTGTAACGGTAGTGAAAGCCATAGTGCTATGTCTAGTTTGCATCGAGATTACAATTTCTCGCATACCCAGAGTCCATTTCAATGTTATTTCCGAAGCCACGCCCATGTGAGATTTTTCTATCTCACAAGGCTATCTCACACGGCTGACCTGTCACACACTGCCGGAACTACTGTTTGTGTATTGGCTTCCAAACGCCGTCTGCCTTGTTTACAAACACACGATATATACACAGTACTGTCAGTAGACAACAATGTCAACAACGTCGCTCTGGATTTGTTATGTAGGCTATTATTTATTTCATGTTTTCCAGTTTTATCAAATTTGCGTAAATTTGTGGGACGAGTTGTGTAAGTTGTGCAATACATGATTATTATTTAAAAAAAACACATGTAATTCAGCAAAATATTTACCTTGTATGTTGTTGATTCTTCCCCAAACATATGTATAGTGACAGTTGATAGTGATTGGAATATTTGTTTAATAATCCAGTGAGCACGAATTTCTTGAAAAGGGCGACGTGTTGAAATGACAAATGTCCGGAGTGAAACTTTCGGCGGACTGATATTTGCGTAATTGAAGACAGCGTCTCAGAATTGCAATAAATACTCAAAATAAAAACATAAAATGATTCTGTAAACATTATTGTACACATTTGAATCGAGGATATATGGTATATTTTCAATATGTATATGAGTTTGTCTCGTACTGCGTCCTATTTATTTTGTGTATGTAATAATTGGGTTTACACATGATGTCATGGGCGTCTCCAGACCGTATTTGTATTGGGCCGTTATGTGTTAAATGTTTCGATCCAATGTAGGAGACTCTAATTTTTTGGTGTAAACTTTGTGAACTTCGTTTACACCCATTTGTTGATACGAGTAATGCGATTGAGTGGTTGTATTGGAGATAGCATATAAAGAAAAAAAAAGTTAGTATTATACCATGGTAAATCGTTGATGGCATACTATGGCTAAAAATGATACTGGACTTAGTAGGTATGCGAGAAAAAGTATTCCAGATATACTCCGGTGTGTGACTAAGGATATTCCACCCTCGTGGTCAGAATATGTCGTCAGAAACTCGGCAAAGCCTCGTTTCTGACAACATATTCTGACCACTCGGGTGGAATATCCTTGTCACACACCGGAGTATATCTGGAATACTCTTAATCCATTCAGCATTGAAAACAGAATATCCTGATCTGGTGCCCTTACCCAACCAAGATTACTTGGCACCACACATCACGAATCTAATTCCCTGAGACAAAAATCAGACCATGTGTGAATCCCGATACGGTTGGACTTCACGCATTATATGCCCTTCAAACCTACATTAGATTGATTTTGAATGGAGTTCTACGTCCGTTTAACCTTTAACAAAGTCATGTATAGACGGAAATACACAAGTACACTACACCAAGATCACCTGGCCTCATATATAACTGGATCTCGGTATGAATCTCAGTAGGGCTGGCCTTCACTCATACTCTATTTACACTCGTTTATTCAACGTTCATGTTACCAATCCAAATACGTTGAGATAACGAAAAGTTGAGCAAACGAGTCATTACATAGGAAAACATGTACTTGGATTAGCGATTAACATTTTAACAATTCTGAAAAGGCTTCACCAATACATCATCCTTGTAAAGTTTGACTGACATCGCCAGCGATTTGCGAAAAGAATACGTTTGAAATCTGTAATAAAAAGTATGACCCTATGACAATTCGGAGGCCATCTTGGATGACTTAATCATCCGATTTTGACAAGAAATGCACCACATCGATCGATTAATACCTTCGTCAATACCTTCGATTTGGTATATGACATGACCATATTGGTCAACAATGAAATTGACCCCTATTTGACCCCACGGGCCATCCCCAATGTTGACCATGGGGTCACCATTTTAACAACTTTGAAAGAGCATTGTACATCGATTATTTCTGCCACGTTTCGTCGAAATCCATCCAGCGGTCCGCGAGAAGAAGAGTGGTTAAGACTTTGTGTTATTTTTTGAAAAGCAATACCGTTCTTCGACTTGCATATGAGCTGGTTCGTAACGAGTCATCTCATCAGTATATTCACATAAGTGATCACAAGTTCCAAGAATGAATCCAAACAGAAACTTGCGCCTTTAATTATAGAAATCATGATTCGTGTTTATATAACCACAGTATTAGTGACAACGTTACGGAGCTGACACTAATTTTCAGACTAGTCCATTTATACAACGGGGATTTTTGTTGTTGTCTCAAATATGAAAATTGCTTGCAAAAAGTGCAGATCCTGATGAGACGGCTCGTTACGAGCCGGCTCATCTGGATCTATACTGCTTGCAAACACCGTTATAGAGATCTGTATATCCACCGATGCAGCACAATTGCAGTTCAGTCATCTCAATGGACAAGAGATATGTTTGTTGATACAAACCCGGCTATCACATTACGCACGCAGTTAGCGTCATAAGGGTGACAAAGTGCAACATATAAATAAGACATGCCATGTGATTTTGTACCTAGATAAATGTGCGATGTATCTTGAAACATATTCAAAAATTTATGATATTTTCCGTAAATGACGTCGACACACTGTTCATAGTAAATGCCGAATAGACATGTGTTATGAAAATTGTGTCAACTTCCGACGTCATTTACAGAATATGTCACATTTTATGTGAATATTTTTCATGAAAGATCGCACACACCCTGAGGTTGAAACTCACATGGCTCTTCTCAGATGTTTTACTGAGCGATTAAACACGACCCATTGATAACCGTCACATACTTTGTGTCCCATTACAATTTACACACATACAGCTCATCCCCACCCCTACTTCACCAAAGGCGTACGTATACACGCACAGGTAGATATAATGTATTTACAACGGTCACCTCTATACAACAGCCCCCTCTCTGTAGCGGCCAATATTTACAACGGTCATCTCTATACAACAGTCCCCTCTCTGCTCTCTTTAACCGCCACTATTTACAACGGTCACCTCTATACAACAGTCCCCTCTCTGTAGCGGCCAATATTTACAACGGTCACCTCTATACAACAGACCCCTCTCTGCTCTCTGTAACCGCCACTATTTACAACGGTCACCTCTATACAACAGTCCCCTCTCTGTAGCGGCCAATATTTATACAATGGTCACCTCTATACAACAGACCCCTCTCTGCTCTCTGTAACCGCCACTATTTACAACGGTCACCTCTATACAACAGTCCTCTCTCTGTAGCGGCCAATATTTACAACGGTCACCTCTATACAACAGACCCCTCTCTGTAGCGGGCAATATTTACAATGGTCACTCTATGCAACAGCCACCTCTCTGCTCTCTGAAACCGCCACTATTTACAACGGTCACCTCTATGCAACAGTTCCCTCTCTGTAGCGGCCAATATTTACAACGGTCACCTCTATACAACAGTCCCCTCTCTGTAGCGGCCAATATTTATAATGGTCACTCTATGCAACAGCCGCCTCTCTGCTCTCTGAAACCGCCACTATTTACAACGGTCACCTCTATACAACAGTCCCCTCTCTGTAGCGGCCAATATTTACAATGGTCACTCAATGCAACAGCCACCTCTCTGCTCTCTGAAACCGCCACTATTTACAACGGTCACCTCTATACAACAGTCCCGGTCACCTCAATACAACAGACCCCTCTCACGCACAGGTAGATATAATGTACCCCTCTCTGCTCTCTGTGACCGCCACTATTTACAACGGTCACCTATATACAACAGATCCCTCTCACGCACAGGTAGATATAATGTATTTACAACGGTCACCTCTATACAACAGCCCCCTCTCTGTAATCGCCACTATTTACAACGGTCACCTCTATACAACAGCCTCCTCTCTTCGTACAAGATTTTTAACAGAACTGCGAAGTATTACACCGCTTGCTCGTCCCAAAATGGCAGGTCAGAATGGACTGTTATTGTGACCATATTTTATAATGGCCGGGTCTCAGCTATAAGGATATATATACTATAAAAGACAGATGAAATAGTAAAAGTCATCCGTACAGCTGAGACTATCTAAGTATGCTACATCACAGTCAACGGTAACAAGTGCGCAATAACATTTATATATCGCACACTGAAATATAGCAATACTCTATATGGCTTTGACTTTCATACTTCGCTATATATTGTTATTGAGAGACAATTCTACAATATGAGACAAAATAGTATCATAAACTCACCTGCTGTTGATTTCCGATATTCTGGCAAGGGCACGTGACGTTACGGGGTCAGCAGACCATATATATTTTAGCTTTGTAGGGATGTGGCAGTTTTCAAGTCATTTTAGCTGGTCGAATCGACGCCTTATCTAGAGCAATTTAGAGCTTGAAAATGTATGCTGCTGATAGCTTGGGAGATCATTTAAATTAACAACTGGTTGACTGGTGAAACGGGCGATTGAAACCCACAATAAATCAGGCACGTACGCAGGAATTAATTTAGGGGTGGGGGTGGGGGTGCGTTATATCGATGATGCGAAGGGCTAAACATTTGTCTTGCACATCCACGGACAAACCTCGGTAAATTAACCCTTTCACTCCTAAGTAACTGGAATGGATTTTGATATGTTAGATTTGCAACCCAATCCAATCATCACAATATTATTTTCCGACCAGTCCATTTATGAACGTGATGTGTTTTTGTTTTCAAAATTATGAGCCGGCTCATCTGGATCTACACTTTTTGCCAATACCATTATACAGGAGGCCTGTGGTGTTGAAAGGGTTAAGGAGGGTGCCTACGCACCCGTCGCACCCCCACTGCGTACGGACATGTAAATGCCATATTTGTAAACGTAAAACGTTTCGATAATTGATTCATGTTGAGTGCCCAGTCTTTCTCAATCACAAGCATTGTTGTGCTCAGACAGTAGAGCGGTCGGTAAATGTGTTCGAGCTATGCTCCTTTTGTGCGAGTTCGAGCCTCGGACTAATTGCTATTTTATTATTCTGTACATATTCATATAACAGATGCAACGTTTTCTCATATTTTATATGTTTTAGGTAGAGTTTGAAACAACCGTCCGTGTAACGTGTGCACTGGTTTACAGCGACACAGATCAGGAAGCACATCACGCAGTCAGTTCAGGCCTCACGGTGTTCAGAATTAATTTACTAAATAAATATATCAGACAACGTGAAACCAAAACGGGATTCGGACACATTGTAAAAGTGTTGCCTATATGTATTTCATAGCAACTACATTACGGTGGGGCTGGGGACTTTTGGGGGCGTCACATATACACACCCTCGTGGTTCATGACCCCTAATGTCAGGCCCCTGGAAATGTCTGGCTGGCTAAACAAACCCACACGCCGTATGTCCGCCGTCCCCAGAGCGGGAATGACATTGGTTGCGCAATTGGTCGAGACTGACATATGAATGTACCTAAGACGATTCAAGTGACATTATGCAATATAGATCAGTGTTTACATATCATAACTCGAAACCAATGTATTTTAACTAATACTTGTTTTAAAATCCATGTATGTGACTGTGCCTGGGAAACTGGGACAGTTGCGACCAGTGTAGATGCAGACCAGCCTTCGCATCAGCGCAGTCGAATCAGGATTGGCAGTGTTCGCCACTAGTCAAATAAACGACTAACCGCTACGACGTTACTTCGCTAATAGGGGGCGAGTCGGTGAACGGAGTGAAAGAGTGGAATATCTTGATGTAATAAACGTCATTTTCTATTCGGTAGTTCGCCATGTCCGTCATGAATTCGCGATACACGAGTTATATGTCACGTATTCCAAGGTCAAGTTTGAGGATGTACATGCTGGAATAATATACAAGGCCCTATATGTAGATGTGGCTGGGAAACATGGGGCTTGTGTGTTTTGCGACCAGTGTAGATCCAGATCAGCCTGTGCATCCGCACAGTCTGATCAGGATCTGCACTGTTCGCCATGCCATCAATAAAAGATCCATCGTGCTTATAACAAGGACTATAGATCGTTATCCCGCTACACGAGAGTGTTATCTGATCAGAAGCTACACCGGTCACAAATTTCATCAGCCCAATTTATCCAGTTACAGCCACATATCTTGTCATAAACAACGTCACCGCTTGGATGACACTTAGCGTCAGGCTGTGTTGTTTGAACCTTCGGATATCCTTAATATGTGGCTGTGACTGGAGATATGGGACTGATCACATTTATGACCAGCCTAACTCCTGACCTGCTAGCGCACTCCCGTTGACAGATGGGGATCTATACTGCTTGCCAGAGGCATGATGGGTATATACAGTATCTTCTGCATGTAGCTGAATGGGAATTCGTCAGGAATCCGGCGCCTATTTCGACGTGAAACATTTTACGCCGGCGCGGGGTTCAGCACCAGTGCAATAGGATTGTGTGAATTACACGATAAAAGATGACCAGTATCTACAATGGTTTCACAACCCGTACGGTAAAATATAAAGAGGCGTTTGTTTTCTGAGAAATTGTGGATTTGAGTACAAATGAATAATTACTCCCTCCCAGTGCACTTAGGTAAACTTCTTAATCTGAGCCGGGCGGACACACACACGGACAAAAACGTTCACCAAGGGCAATAAGTATATAAATATTGCAAGTGTAGGTCAAACCAACGTCATTTGATTCACAGTGGGTTGCGGTGCACATCACTGGCTCATGATAGTGTGCAAGTATGGTGGCAGTAGACCTAATAGTATTAAAGATACAAGCTCAAACAAACCCAAGGGAAGTAACAAAATAACTCGTATGTAATGTACGTAATTAGGGTGATGCGGTCGGCCAATCAAATTCGTTCCCGGTGTTATTACACGTGTGTCATATAACTTTTATGAAATGAATTACAGAACGTCATAACACGGTGTTCATGCGATAAATTAAGTTAGTGACCGTCGATTAATCCCCAACTTGAAGGTCAATGTCATAAACGTTAACGTTCATGTAAACTCTTATAACTTCTATTTCCTTTTCCGCATTTTGTTCATATTTCACACGTGCCTTCCTCTGATAGACATCCACAACACTCTGAAAAAGTCATGAACCTCCGCCCCCGCCAAGGTTAACATCAAATACTTGATGCGTTCTCAAAATTTAACTGAAAGGTACATGCACAACATGGTCTCTATATCAGAGACACCATTTGAGACATTTTCTGTCAAAATAAACATTCATTCACTATTACCCCACGTATTGATTGGCATTATTATACATTTTATATCAGAAGTAACTTTCCACATTGATATCAGGGGCGAAAACCTTGTTTCCTTAAAATTTTAACGGACATTACTATTTATACTCTGTATTTATTTTTGGATGTGCAATTATTATATAATATTGTATGTCGAAAACATTATTTTTTAGGATGACGCATTTAATTAATGTAAATAATTAAAACAATAGCATGCCTCATTTGCATATGAAATAGCCTGATACCAACGCACGTCACTATCAGTAAAATAAACATTAGTAAATGATTATATTTGTATAGTGGGCACTCGTAATCTTACAATTAAACACTTATTTAATTCCTATAAAGAACATTTTGTACCTACTGAGTGGGCGTGTACCTTTAACTTTCAAGGATTTTCTGGATAATTCACACATGTATTCTGCTGATGGTCCTCATTCATTCTGTGAAAAATCAGTCAACGACCCACCAACCCCCACTAGTGGCAATGTCAAGGTCACAGGCTTAGTACGTGGTTCATGATCAAATGCCTCGGCAGGCGCGACACCGCTTCTGTGGGGTTTTGTTAAATAAAGCGTTTAGTAGAAACTAATTCCTTGATAAAGGCCTTGTGCCGAAATGTTGGAAAAGTGGGTTCCTGGTTTTTGAAGAATTGTTAAATAAAGAGCAACCCAATCCCGAACCATCAATCGTACAGCTAACGGGAAGTACATGTAGTCATATTTTCTGAAAATGACGTCGAAAGTTGACACAAAATTCAGAATTGAATTCCGCAAGAGCTCTGGGGGCCGTTTCACTAAACTTCTTATGACTAAAACGTTCGTAAGTGCAAATTTAGAATCGTCTTGAAATTTAAATTGATGGATTTACATTTATTGAGCATAGACTGAATATGCATCCTATGCTCAATAAATGTAAATCCAACAATTGTTTACAAGAAAACATTGTTAAAGTGAATTTTACAGACTATTATAATTTTGCACTTACGAACATTTTAGTCGTACGAAGTTTAGTGAAACGGCCCCCTGAATTTTGTGTCAACCTTCGATGTTATTTCCGTATGAGCTCTGAGTTTTATGTCAACTTTCGACGACATTCTAGAAAGAAATTGTATTTTTTTCGAAATCAATATCGGTGAGACACGACAGAGCCACAACTGGGTACCAGAGCCGGGGCCGTGTTTGAAACCAGAGATATAAATACAGTAAGCTTTGTCCCTGATGAAACGATCGGGTCGTCGCTACCATTCACGGGCGGTAACTGCTGGAGTTTAAATGTAGTTACTTACCTTGAAAGGGAAAAGTGAAATCGAATGGGTTTAAACGTTCCACAAACAGCAAGGGTCATATAGAGACGGGACTACAGTTTAAAGTCTCATCCGACAGACCAATGGGATGGAAATACTATGAAAGTATTGTTGATGTCTAAGTCGAGGTTTGAACCCACAACCTACGGATTGGAAGTCAGGTGTTCTAACCCCTAGGCCTCAATCCATCCATATACTTCCCTTGAACGTACGACTGTTTGTTTGTTTGTTTGTTTGGTTTGTTTGTTTGTTTGTTTGTTTGTTTGTTTGTTTGTTTGTTTGTTTGTTTGTTTGTTTGTTTGTTTGTTTGTTGGGGTTTAACGGCCTATAAACAGCTAAGGTCTTTTAAGGCCGGGTCAATGGGTTTATTACTAAATCCCATATATTACCTGTACAAGTGCATGTACATGTTCAAGTACACCAGAATCACTTTGCCCCCTCCCAAAGCAGAAGGAACAGTATTAATAAATTATTACTACTTTTATAACGGGCAATAACCCAATTCAACTCCCAGGTAACAAAAGAGCCAACGATAAAAACGTACCTGCGGGCCAAACCAGGCAAATCGTGATTTGTATAAGGAGGAATCTCTACCTTTAATTTATGCCGTCACGTTCGCCCGACCAACCACCCACCTGAACGTACGACTGATTCGAGTGAATGGAAAATTGACTAAAATCAGAGCGCGGATATACGGACTAGTTGAAAAAAGTCTATATAAGCTATATTTTTTGGTCAATTTTCCGACGTCATTTACGGAAAGTATGAGTGATTTTCCAAATACATATCGGCCAAACTCGGCGATGTGATAAGGGCGGTTATACCAGAGCCGGACTAATTATCAAGTCGGTCACCTTCACTATCGATTGGATAGTTTAAACAGTGTTGACCAAACTGACCAATCCAATCGCGCAGTCTGATCAATGTGTACATTGTTCGTCGTTCAATTAGAGAGCCATCCATTGGTCATCGAGCGAACAATGGGGATTACTATCGGCCAGCTGGCGTGTTTTGCATGATCAGGATCTACACTGGTCATATGGCTGACTGACTTATTGGTTTATTGATTGATTGACTGGCTTGATGATTGATTGACTGGCGGGGTAATGTACTGATTGATTGACTGGCTGGCTGATTATTTCATGATTGCTTGCTTGCTTGCTTGCTTGCTTGCTTGCTTGCTTGCTTGATTGATTGATTGATTGATTGATTGATTGATTGATTGATTGATTGATTGATTGATTGATTGATTGATTGATTGATTGATTGATTGATTGATTGATTGATTGATTGATTGATTGTGAAACAATGTCTAAACATTTGTCATTATCAGATGTCACTGCTAATCCCAAGTTGAAGTAACGGACCAAGGTCTATAAATACATTAAATATACATAAAAACATTAATAAGTGAATAAAAAATAAGCTAAAGAAATTATTTACTTCCTCCTATGCACAATACCATGGTCTCATTGTTTTTAATGGGCCGTACTCGGACGGCCGCGAGACAACGGACTCTCACAAAACAGTCAACCGATTTATATCATTGTCGCCTATTGCAGAAGTTAGGAAAATATTAGCCCTCTGAAACGATTTATTCCCCGATGCGCTATATCAACTCGTTTTCGAGCTATCGATTATTTTGTTTAAGAAAAATGAGCATTATTGATAGGTCAGAAAACATCGAGCACATTTCCTGGGCCAATACTGCTATATGACAGCGTAAACATCGGGTTCAAAATACACTTTTACGTCGTCCTGGTCCGTAAATAAACATTTTGCATCTAAAAGACAATGTTTCCGATCGAACATTTCATCAAACCTACATGTATACGCGTCCAGTGCGTCACGACACACACTTAAATCGCAAAGACATTTCTATCATTTCTCAGGAAGGGCTAACATTTTCTAACTTCTACAATAGGCGACAATGGTATAAATAGGTTGACTGTTTCGTGAGAGTCCGTTGTCTCGCGGCCGTCCGAGTACGACCCACTAAAAACAATGGGACCTTGGTACTGTGTATAGGCGGGAGTAAAGCATTTGATTTAGCTTATTTTTTCTTCGCTTATTGATTCTGTTATGTATATTTAATGTATTTGTAGACCTCGGTCCGCTACTTCAACCTGTGCTGCTAACGTGCTGTGTTTAGGGTCTACACTGGTCACTATTGTGATGTGGGTCCATTCCTTTTGTCTCTCGTGAGCATATCTGTAGCGGATTTCACCCCAATATCTAATCTAGGTAATTGCAATTTGATAGGGGTAATTTTCAATGTATTCATACATTACTGTTTTATTTAATAAAAACAATATCTGTGATCATCCATTAAAGGTACATGCCCACTTAGTAGGCACAAACTGTTCTTTAAATACTTAAATAAGTGTATACTTGTGTAACTATTTCCACCAGTTCTAAACATTACGGGTGCCCGCTGTACAGATATAATCATTTAGTAATATTTATTTTACTGATAGTGACGCGCGGTGGTATCAGGTTATTTTCATATGCAAATGAGGCATGATATTTTTTAATTATTTAATCTAATTAAATGCGTCAGCTGAAAAAATAATAGTTTCGACAGATTATATGATATGATCATTGCACATCGAAAAATAAATACAGAGAATAAATAGTAATGTCCGTTAACATTTTAATGAAACACGGTTATCGCCCCTGATATCAGTGTGGAAATTTTCTTCTGATATAATATGTATAATATTTTCAATCAATATGTGGGGTAATGGTGAATGAATGTTTATTTTGCAGAACATGTCTCAGATGATGTCTCTGATATAATAATGTGTTGTGCTTATCGAGTGAGCATGTACCTTTAAATACACTACATGAATCATAAATAACCTTAGCCATCAAAACAATTAAAAGACGATTACTTTATATGATTTCAGTAGAAATAAATAAATAATTATTCCCTCAAAGTGCACTTGCTTAGATTTGGATACATCCGCTACAGTTTAGTAAAGTATACGTAGTTAGCCGGTCTAGTTAGGCTAATCAACCTTTCGGTTCTTTGACCTTGACCTTGGGCATGCGGACGGCATGTGCTGGACATATAGGAAAGTATGGATGATGATAAACAAGCATTGCAAGGTTCAAGTTAATATGATTTATGTTTGCACATATATACTATACTTAAACACAACATAGCCTTCAAATCACGTGCATAGAGAGAGCAATTACAGTATATGCATATACACTTGCGCAAAATTATAATTGGTCACACTATAATTGGGACAAATACTTTGATAACAAATATTTTAAAGTGATCGCGTAACGCATTACTAAAATAGTTTCTACATTGCCTTTGTCATGAATTAATACTACATATAAATCACCTTTTATACTGATTTTGTGTCGGATATTAACTGATAGGCCCGGACTGATTGCATCTTGTGTTTCTCTAAAATAATCTCAAGTATAGGGTGACCAATTAGAACTTCGCACAAGTGTAATTACATGTATGTATAGAGAGCCTTCAACATGGCCGAAAACACCAAAACCGGTAGGTTTGTACGGAAACATGAAGGGGACATGTGTTGTTTTATACATGTAGTTATATCATGGCCACGACATAAATAAAAGAAACAAGAGGGCCATGATGGCCCTATTTCGCTCACCTGACTCCATGAACACCACAGGAGAATGTGACATTAAGTTCATGTGTTTTAAAAAATTGTGCTATTTTTAGATGGCGGTCATCTTGGATTAAGCGATGACTCTCATTTTACAAAATCAAAAATGCTTCACCCAGCATCGGCCATGTGGTTCCTGAGAAAAAGACGTTTAAAATCTTGAATAAATGGACCTTTTGGTGGCGATCATGGATGACATAATAATCCGATTCCGACAAATATTGCACCAGAGTGATCGCCTCATTGATACCTTCAATTTGATATATGACATGACCATATTCAGTCAACAATAAAATTTGACCCCAATTTGACCCCACGGGCCACGCCCATTTTTGATCCTGGGGTCAGCATTTTAACAACTTTCAAAGAGCAATGTACATCGATCATTCCTACCAAGTTTCGTCGAAATCCGGCAAGCGGTTCGTGAGAAGAAGATTTTTTAAGAATTTATGCTATTTTTAGACGGCGGCCATTTTGGATTAGCGATGACCTCCATTTTAACAAATCTGAAAAGGCTTCACCATGGACCATTACTTTTAAGTTTGGCTACCATGGGCCAAGCGGTTCATGTGAAGAAGAATTTTGAAATCTCTAATAAAAGAACGACCTTTTGACCTTTCGGCGGCCATCTTGGATGACATAACAATCCGATTTCGACAGAAAATGCACCAGAGTGATCGCCTCATTGATACCTTCAATTTGATATATAACATGACCATATTCGGTCAAAAATAAAATTTGACCCCACGGGCCACGCCCATTTTTGACCCCGGTGGGGTCCCCATTTTAACAACTTTGAAAGAGCAATGTACATCGATCATTCCTACCAAGTTTCGTCGAAATCCGGCAAGCGGTTCATGAGAAGAAGATTTTTTAAGAATTTATGCTATTTTTAGACAGCGACCATCTTGGATTAGCGATAACCTCCATTTTAACAAATCTGAAAAGGCTTCACCCATGGACCATAACTTTTAAGTTTGGCTACCATGGGCCAAGCGGTTCATGTGAAGAAGAATTTTGAAATCTCTAATAAAAGAACGATATTTTGACCTTTCGGCGGCCATCTTGGATGACATAACAATCCGATTTCGACAGAAAATGCACCAGAGTGATCGCTTCATTGATACCTTCAATTTGATATATGACATGACCATATTCGGTCAAAAATAAAATTTGACCACAATTTGACCCCACGGGCCACGCCCATTTTTGACCCCGGCGTCACCATTTTAACAACTTTGAAAGAGCATTGTACATCGATCATTCCTACCAAGTTTCGTCGAAATCCGGCAAGCGGTTCATGAGAAGAAGATTTTTTAAGAATTTATGCTATTTTTAGACGGCGGCCATCTTGGATTAGCGATTACCTCCATTTTAACAAATCTGAAAAGGCTTCACCCATGGACCATAACTTTTAAGTTTGGCTACCATGGGCCAAGCGGTTCATGTAAAGAAGAATTTTGAAATCTCTAATAAAAGAACGACCTTTTGACCTTTCGGCGGCCATCTTGGATGACATAACCATCCGATTTCGACAAAAATTGCACCAGAGTTATCGCGTCATTGATACCTTCTATTTGATATATGAAATGACCATATTCAGTCAAAAATAAAATTTGACCACAATTTGACCCCACTGGCCACGCCCATTTTTGACCCCAGGGTCACCATTTTAACAATTTTGAAAGAGCAATGTACATCGATCATTCTTACAAAGTTTTGTCGAAATCCGGGTGGCGGTTCTTGAGAAGAAGATTTTTTAAGAATTTGTGCTATTTTTAGACGGCGGCCATCTTGGATTGCGTAATGACGTTATTTTAACAATTTTGTAATCCCCCTACCTAAGGACCATGACCATGAAGTTTGGTGACTATAGACCCAATGGTTACCGAGGAGAAGACGTTTGAAAATGTTCACGGACGACGGACGACGGACGACGGACGACGGACACATTGCGGTAACAATAGCTCACATGAGCTTCGCTCAGGTGAGCTAAAAACACACCTAAATTATCTTTTGGCCACGACATAAATGTCTAATCAGAAAAGACTACCAATATGTCACACACTTTCTGATTGGTCAATTATTTTGCGATGGTGTACATTGTGGCCTTGATCAGACTGGACATATTGATCTGGGACTACATTGGTCACAACAACTATAGTGGACAGGGTATGCCCTGATCTGGAGTTGCATTGTTTACAAATGAGATAATGAACAGTGTAGGCCCTGATCAGACTGTACATATCGATATTGGACTACATTGGTCATAACAACTATAGTGGACAGTGTATGCCCTGATCTGGAGCACTAGTTACAAATTCGATAGTGAACGGTGTATTCCCTGGTTAGTTTCTTTGTTTGTTGTGGTTTAACGGCCTATCAACAGCTTAAGGTAATTTAAGGATTATTCTGATTTCAGGGCTGAATATATAGTTTTTTTATTGTAAATATTCAGTTCTGATTTTTTTATTTCTCCCCATTTGTACAGGCAATATATGGGATTTAGCACTAAACACATTCTCCCGCCCGTATGTTTTTGTTTGTTTGTTGGGGTTTAGCGTCCTATCAACAGCTACGGTCATTTAAGGCCGGGTCAATGTATAGTACTAAATCCCATAGACATGTATTACCTGTGCATGTACACATGGGTGGGGGTGGGAATCCCAAAATCAGAACTGAATATTTACAATAAAAATATATATATTCAGCCCTGAAATCAGAATAATCCTGATCTGATGCCAGGTCCTCGCCACACCATAATCACTTGGGCCCCTCCCTCGAATTTTCTGTCTGTAACCAGGTAACGCAGGTAAAATTCGCCCTGCGTTACAGACAGACAATTCGGGTTAGGCAACGGCAATAATATACTCCACAACGTAAATATAGCTGTACATGACGTAATATATTGTTACTAAGTTAAGGAATAAAATATCATAGATCACATGATATAGACAAATAGTTTACATACATTGGCCTGTATTAAACAATTTAGTGTAAAATTAATTGTTAATGAAATTAAAACCAGATGGCCGCGGCTCGCATGTCGAGCCCGCCGATGCATTTGATGGTCTCAGAGTGTATTTATTTAAAGTTTCAATTAAGGGTTGTGGAGATATAAGGTATGTAAAAGTTTTAACGTAAATGTTGATATTGGGCACGTGGGCCGCATGCGTTATAGTTTAATGAAAATAATTGAAAATTATGGTTATGATAATAAAGAATTATTTGAAGTTTGAAGTAAATCGGAGTAAGTGTTGTGAAGATATAAGGTATGTAAAAACTTTAACACAAATTTCAAAGTCATTTGACCTTGACATTGGGCATGTGGACCACATGGACAGGCTATTGAATGAAAATATGGATGATGAAAAGGAAGTATTGGAATTTGAAAGTAAATTGGAGTAACAATTGTGAAGATATAAGGTATGTATAAACTTTAACGTAGATTGTATAATAACGGAAACTTATAAGTCATTTGTTATTGACCTTGGGGCACAGGGGCCGCATGAGTGGAACCAAAAATGAATATATGGATGATGCCCAATAAGCAAACGAAGTTTGAAGTAAATCTGACTTACGGTTACAGAAATGTAGTATCTGAAAACTTTAACGCAAATGTTGAAAACATTGTAATGCAAAATTCTAAGTTATTTGACCTTGACCTTGGGCACAGGGGCCGCATGAGTGGGATACAGCATGAATATATGGATGATGACTTTTAAGCATATGAAGTTTAAAATCAATGTGAGTTAGGACTGCAGAGATATAAGGTATTTACAAACTTTAACGCAGAGTTCGGACGGATACACGGACGCACGGACACCCGGACGTCATTGTAATCACTATGTCTCGCTGTCCGCAAGGGGCTCGATCAAGTTCATACTAAATAATGCAAGAGTGTGATCAGGAGTTACACTGGTCACAAATCCCATAAGCCCATTTCTCCAGGCACAGCCACATATGAGACACGCCGTGTGATTTTGTACATAAGAACATGTGCGATTGTTCATGAAATATATTTACATAAACTGTGATATTTTCTGTAAATGACGTCGAAAGATGACGTAATTTCCAGGCATCCTGAAATGAAAAACCTTGGACATAACCCCCTTCGTGTAACAATGACGACATGGACAAAACACCCTTCATGAGTTTTACAAGGTGGACAAAAATCCCTTCATCGTTTTTATAAGGTGGACATAACCCCCCTCTCAGTTTTTACAGGACGTACAAAATTCCCTTCATTGTTTTTGCAAGCTGGACAAAAACCACTTCATGATTTCTACAGGGCGGACATAACCCCCACACCCCATCCTCATTTGAATGAATATTTACATCTAACTGTTTTCATTATATATAAATATTTGTTTGTTGTATATATGAATAATTGTAAAGAGTTAATGTTTAGTAACATACATGTAATATATATCATTAGTAATAATAAACAGCAAACAAATGTTTTATTCATCCCAGAACTTGATGGTTTTAGTTGTAGACATCATGTTTTGTCCAACTTGCCAAAATGGTGACGGGGATTATGTTCAACCTATTAAAATCATGAAGGGGGTTATGTCCAAGGGGTTTTTGTCCTAAATTCTAATTTGCATGGCAAATGCGATTTCGTATTTGCTATGAAAAGTTTTTCATCTTTCGAAGTCTAATACGGAAAATCTTGTAAATTTTGCAAATATTTTTCATGAAAAATCACATGGTGTGTCTCACATGTCAATCAATCACACCTTTTTATTTGATGAAATTTCCAAAAATGTGAGTTATATTCAAGTACATTCAGACCATTAATTTTATTCAGAATTATGTGGTGTTGTACAAGATTTATTGTATTCAGAAATATGTGCTGTTGTACAAGATTTCAGCTGGAGTCAAGTCATATCACAAATTTAAAGGTACATGCCCACTCAGTAGGCACAACATGTTCTTTATAGGAATTAATTAAGTGTATAATTGTGTCACTATTCCACCAGTTCTAAAGATTATGAGTGCCTGCTATACGTATATAATCAGTTAGTAATGTTTATTTTACTGATAGTGACGCGCGGTGGTATCAGTCTATTTTCATATGCAAATGAGGCATGCTATTTTTTTTTAATTATTTATACTAATTAAATGCGTTACTGGAACAAACAATATTTTCGATAGATTATAAAGTATGATCACTGCACATCAAAAATTAAATAGAGAGAATCAATAGTAATATCAATTTAAGGAAACACGGTTATCGCCGCTGATATCAGAGTGGGAATTTACTTCTGATATAAAATGTATAATAATGCTAATCAATACGTGGGGTAATCGTGAATGAATGTTTATTTTGCTAGAACATGTCTCAGATGATGTCTCTGATATAAAGAACAGTTTGTGATTTAAACATGTGTGGGCATACGTACCTTTAAAGCATACATAACAACATTCATCATAGTCAAGGATTTTGCATTCCTGATGTTACTAAGTGAGTCATGCAGAAATGTATACCTTGTTAATTCATACTTGTCATAGCACGTGCCAATGTTTGTAGCACATGATGACATATTGCATGTTGTGTTTAACATCCAAACAATCTTTAAGGTCATTTTATGTAGGTTCAACGGGCCCGATCTCGTATTTAGACCAATGCATTGGTGGAAAAACACATTAAAATGACGTACTGGTTATCTAAGTGTTCTGTGGGAGCGACAGTTGATATCTAGATGGCATGATCAACAAAATAAATATTCGGAAAAGGTACAATGTTGAATCAAATATGTTGATATAGAAATTCTGCATCACTTTCTTAAGTAACATACATGCAACTAGCTTATACATGTATAAGGATCTTGATAAGCATATAGTTACCAGAACCTTCCATATTGACAAGAAATCATGCATGATTATTTTACCATATCAAAATATCTAGCCGCTCTCCATGTATATTAAATAAAAACAAATTATTATTAACGATTTAAAATAGACTTGAAAATGTGTTCATAGAATACGGATGCCCCACATATCGCTTTGACAATAAACGAGGAAAAATTCCAAGTCCAACCGGTAGATAACCCATGACCAGGGGGTCGAATCAAAAATATACTTTGCGCATCTACTCATCATAAGGAAGCTACATAAAACGTTTCAAGTATGTAGCTATTACGGTTTAAAAGTGTTACGACTTACAAGCCAAACTATGAAAAGTCTAAGTTCAAAAGGGGGAGTTATCCATGAACCGGGGGTCGAATTAAAACTCGAAATGTAGCTATTACGGTTTAAATGTTTTACGACTTACAAGTCACAATTGGAAAATTCTAAGTCGAAAAGGGGGAGATAATCCATGACCCGGGCGGTCGAATCAAAATAAACTTTGCGCATCTACTCATCATAAGGAAGCTTATATACCAAGTTTCAGGTCTGTGGCTATTACGGTTTAAAAGTTTTACGACTTACACGCTTGCTTGGGGACTATCGTGGTGGTACATAACAATGTGAGCAATAGTGAAAAGCATGTAATCCGGCTGCATATACCACATTGTGTTAGCATAAGTATCTAACATCCATTAGTTATAATTTGCAATAAAATATTAGATATATATTCTAGTGTTAAGTTGTACGTATATCATATATGGTTATGTCGTTTTACTATCAACATAATATGCGTGTTAGTTTAAGTATTGTTGTGTGTATCTGATGTCATACAAATCAATGTGGTGTCAGTTGTGTCCGTGGTGTCAAATCGATTACTGTCTGTTTCACGAAAGCTGCCCAAATTTTACGGCTATATAAACAATTCAAAAACAAGATTTCTTTTTATAATATTAAATTAAAGGAAAATTTAAGAATGATCCTTCTTTTTATTTCGTGAAATTTTGTCAAATATTGATTTTATTGCGAAAAAACAATTTCCCCATGTTAAATCCCCATAGACATCTTCACGGAGTGAAGATGTCTATGGGGATATAACATGGGGAAATTTTTTTGAATTTTAGAAATACTGGACTGATTTTAAAAATTTAACTTGTTTTCTTAGTTAGATCATATCCAAGCTATCTTGTCAGGTTTCGGAGTCAATTTCCAAAAAATTTCGTTTTTTGACTCCTCCCACACTTCCTTACCACTTTTTCCCCCATGTCAAATTCCCATAGACAAATCAATTTTTCGTAATAAAATCAATATTTGACCGAATTTCACTAAATAAAAAGAAGGCTCATTCTTAAATTTTCCTTTAATTTAATATTATCGAAAATATTATTGTTTTTGAATTGTCTATATGGCCGTAAAATTTGGGCAGATTTCGTGAAACAGACAGTAGGTTGATGCATTCAGTAATGGTACATGCTCACTCAGTAGACACAAAACGTTCTTTATAGAAATTAAATAAGTGTATAATTGTGCCACTATTCCACCAGTTCTAAAAAATTACGAGTGCCCGCTATACAGACATAATCATTTAGTAACATTTATTTTACTGATAGTGACGCGCAGTGGTATCAGGCTATTTTCAAATGCAGATGAGGCATGATATTTTTTAATTATTTATATTAATTAAATGCGTCACCTGAACAAATTATATTTTCGATAGATTATAAAGTATGAACATTGCACATTGGCAATAAATACAGGGAATAAATAGTAATGTCCTTTAACTTTTTAAGGAAATACGGTTATCGCCCCTGATATCAGTGTGTAAATTTACGTCTGGTATAAAATGTATAATAATGCCAATCAATACGTGGTGAATGAATGTTTATTTTGTCAGAAAATGTCTCTGATTAGATGTAAAGAACAGTTCGTGCCAACTGCGTGAGCATGTACCTTTAATATTGATGCATTTCATAATGTGGATGGAATCTCATGTACTGATGGATGTATTCTTATTGAGCTTGTATTCTTTTCTTAAATCGAGATAAGTTTGTGTCAGGGCTCCAGATAAGGAATTAGTAATTGAGTATTGTCAATCAATCATTTCTGAAGCAATTGGATATTTCAAAATTTTAATTGTGTAAAATAAAATCACACTACTGTTTACACATCAATAGACAGCAATTGTTGAATAGTTTACTTCGAAATGAAAACATGTCTTGGCATTTCATGAATTATCTGCTTGATGTGTTTTCATGGAAAATAAGAAAAATATGCTATATTTGTGAGTGGTCTGTTATAGTTTTCTGCAGCATGATAAAGGTACTATAATTTTTTAATTGCTTTTTAATACTCGCTACTTCTGATTTCAATTGGATTTTTGGCAATATTAATTGGGTATTTAAGCCAATACGCAGCTTATCTGGAGCTCTGTTTGTAACAAGGGTAATGTAGATCCAGGTATATGGTTGGTAAATTGCGATGCAAGTGGTATTGAAAATAGAGAATAGTAGGTTAGTGCCGTGAATGGGAAAAAATATCTGGCAAGGCTCAGGAAACGGGATGGGCGAGGCTCTGCCGAGCACATCCCGTTTCCGTGCCGCGCCAGATATTTTTTCCCATTCACGACACTAACCTACTATTCTATTTATCCCGTCAACACCTACAAATGGCTGTAAAATGCAAAAATAGTATTGACTGGATATCAAAAATGTTTCACGGCACCGTGTTTCACGGCACATACGCACTGTGTTGACGGGATAATATATTGTATTTAGTTGCATAACAATAGGCAGTACAGCGTATACATTGGTGTGTAATCATAAAGCAACAGTTTCAATATATAGTGTTGTGCTTATGCATTAGACAAAATGTGTAGACAACTTTTGTAATTAGTTGCATACAATGGTAAAATCGTGTATAACATAACAAGATTCACAAGAATGTCATAAATTTAAACACGAACATAATTATATACAAGGGAACGGCTAACCCGAATGTTCTGTCTGTAACGCAGACCTGTATATGTTCAAATACAGTATAAGTCGCCCTGCGTTACAGACAGAAATTCGGGTTAGGCAACGGCAGGAATATACTCCACAACGTAAATACAGCTGTACTAGGCTGGAGACATTATCACTAAGTTAATGAATAACGTATCTTAGATCACAATATATAGATGAACAATTTACAGACCTTGGACTGCATTAAGCAATTCCGTACAAAATAAGTTTTAACCAGAAAATGTGTTTATAGAACAGATGTCTCACATACCGCTTTGATAGTAAATAAGGCAAAATTCCAAGTCCAAAAGGGGGAAATAATCCATGGCTCAGTGTCAAATCAACAAGGCACAATTGCTGATTTCTAAGTCAAAAAGGGGGAGATAATCCATGAGCCTGGGGTCGAATAAAAAATGGATATAAACTTTGTGAATCTACTCATCATAAGGAAGTTCCATAACAAGTTTCAGGTCTGTAGCTATGACAGTTTAAAAGTTTTGCGAGTTACAAGGCACAATTGCTGATTTCTAAGTCGAAAAGGGGGAGATAATCCATGAGCCTGTTGTCGAATACAAAATGTATATAAACTTTGTGAATCTACTCATCCTAAGGAAGTTCCATACCAAGTTTCAGGTCTGCAGCTATGACAATTTAAAAGTTTTGCAAGTTACAAGGCAAACTTGACACATTCTAAGTCGAAAAGGTGGAGATAATCAATGACACGTGGGTCGAATACAAAATTGAAATAAACTTTGCGCATCTACTCAGCATAAGGAAGCTACATACCAAGTTTCAGGTCTGCAGCTATTATGGTTTAAAAGGTTTACGAGTAACAAAGCAAAATTGCCAAATTCTAAGTCGAAACGGGGGTGATAATCCATGACCCGGGGGTCGATTCAAAACTATAATAAACTGTGCGCGTCTACTCATAATAAGGAAGCTACATACCAAGTATCAGGTATGTAGTTATTAGAGTTTAAAAGTTTTGCGAGTTTTCTGATGATAACAAGGTATAACATCGGTTCTATATACAGCGCTGAACATTTAATGATTATTTTAATCCATGTTGGAGAAAGCATCACAATATGAGATTCATTGAGACGAAATGCCTTCCATTGGTTGAGAAACTAGGGTAAACTATAATGATTGCCCTAGTTTCTCGACCAAGAAAGTAGACTATTTCGTCTATATTAATCGCATATTGCGATGCTTTCGCCAATATCTATTCAATTAATTGTTACATGTTGCAATAACTAAAAAGTTATATTTATATCAAATGCCCCGCTTTGTATACGTAATTCCCTGTGACGCACACCATGTGTACGATCAATTCAGTGTTGCACCGCCAATCACGTAATTGTATCGTTATTTGAAAACACATGTTTAGGGCAGCGCTCCATGGTAAGAGACAGGGGCACGTTTCACTAAACATCGTATGACTAAAATGTTAGTAAGTACAGATTTAGAATAGTCTGTCAATTTCAATTGATGGATTTACATTTATTGAGTATAGGCTGCATATGCAGCATATGCTCAATAAATGTAAATCCAATAATTGTTTACAAGAACACATTGTTAATGTGAAATTTACAGACTATCATAATTTTGCACTTACGAACATTTTAGTCGTACGAAATTTAGTGAAACGGCCCCCAGGTGCCCGCGATGGGGCGCGGCAACCAATAAGTTAGTTATATTTCACATATTGCATTTTTAACTAATTTATTCGCTGGCTACGCAATATTCGCTGGCTACGAATTTGTAGTAAAGGGACTGTGTCTCAGATATACAATATATAAATGTTCGCATCATGCAATGTAAATGACATGCGGCTGTAACTGGATAACTGGGGCTTATGTGTTTTACGACCAGTGTCGATGAAGATCGTAGTCTGGTCAATATCTGAACTGTTGGCCATTCCACCAACGAAACACCAATCAAGCTTCAAACAAGCAATATAGTTCGTTATTATGCTACAAGAGTGTGATCAGGAGTTACACTGGTCACGAATCAGAAAAGCCCCATTTCTCCAGTCACAGCCACATATGAGACACAATCCGTGTGATTTTGTACAGAACATGTGCGATTGTTCATGAAATATATTTACATAAACTCTGATATGTTCTGTAAATGACATCGACATTTGCATAGCAAACGCGGAATCACCAACATTCGACGTCTAATACGGAAAATATCGTAACTATTTTTCATGAAAAATCGCACATGTTCTTAGGTTCAAATTCACATGGCGTGTCTCATATGTCAATCAATCGTACCATTTTAGTTGATGAACTTTCCAAAAACATGGGTTATATGCAAGTACATGCTACCAGAAACTATGATAAACAGGGTAGATAATTGTGCATTTTCGATATACATGAAAACATTGTGAAATCTCTTTATTTTGTTGTGAAATGATCATACTATACCACAGTTAGAAATAAGTTTCCAATATATTCGCTAGTAAAATTAATTTAAATACAATAAATTTGTAAGAAACATATTTATATTACTGGAAAACTAACTAACGTTTAAAACGCTAGTTATTTTCCAGTATTATAAACATTATAAAAAACAACATCATTTTCACAAATTCCATTTTTCACAATCCACAATCAGATTTTTTCCAGACAACTTATAGGGATAACGAAATACGATACATTTAACTGGGATAACGAAATACGATACAAATCTACAATCAACCAATGTTTTCCTAATCTGGTTCATCCATATCAACGTATATCTGAGACACAGTGCCTTTAATATCCAAGCCGAAATACTTTTATACAGTCATTATCGATCTGAGATACATACAGTGAATTCCCGTTTTGGTTGTAACAGATGATGTGAGGCTTCGATAACCGTCCGTTCCCGAAGACTTCAATACTGGTACAATCCGCCGTTATGTGGTGGATGTTGCCAGACCACAAGCCGCAGACATATATACTTGCGTCCGGGTGGACGGTGAGTCCACGTGGATTCGCCAAGTCGTCTCCCTTGTATCGGGCCAGCACGACGCCAGACCGTGTCACACGTGTTACCCCGCCGCAGCCTGTCGTGATCAACTCCCCACCGGCGTTGTGCCTTATATACCGGAGGTTGCCATAATGACATGTCCATACAGTTTTCACCTTCCTACCCCTCATGTCAATCTTCACAATGTCTGGTGATAAATAAGGTACCGCCGCCAGCTTGTCGCCAAATCTGGTCACACTTCGGCATGGCATTTCGGTCTGGATGATCCGCCCGGGGGTCAGGATGCCGGACACGGACACAAACTGGACGGTGCTGTTTTCTGGCATACATACCGCTACCTTCCCGCCGGCTGTCTTCGAAATATCGTAGGGAGGGGATTGTAGCGGAACGTGGGACACCAGTGTATGGTTGTCAAACAGACTTATGTTCTTATTGTTACTGTCCGACAGTAGTAGCCGGCCGTCCGCGAGCTCGAGTAAACCTGTGACGTTACACGTGTTGTCATCTGTAGGTCCACGGATATTGATGTCATCACTAAGACATGGGAATGCTTCCGTCACTAATTGTCCAATATCACCAACACTGTGTAAATGATCTAATAATGTTTTATTTTCTACAAACACGCACGGCTTCACGTTGCATTTATGTTGAATACCGGAAGTTGATGTTTTGCATTCGGCTATCAATGTTTCAGCCTGCTTCAACAATAGAAAGAGATTATTCTCGCGACTTCTCTTTGCTTTGTCTCTGATGTCCGTCCGTACGGACGTGATACGATCGCTGTAGTCGCGAGTTAGCTTGCAGACGTCGTTTAGTCGGTGCGTCATGGCGTCCACGTAATCCCTATACTTCTTCTCGGCATCGTCAACGAGTCGGTCAATGATGGCCATTGCCTTATGGCGACACGCCTTCAGATCACGCAAGTATTCAGCGCCCGATTTAATCAAGTCGTCACGGGAGTTGGACGCCTGCACACCAGCGTTGTTCATCGTAACCAGTAGCGCCGTAAACGCCTGCTCTATGTCACTGTATTCCGTCGAGTCGGCGACCCCTTTAGAAATTCCGGGAATGTACTTGACCCCTTCACAGCCTCTGTGGTCCTCCGTAACACACGCGACACATGCAGTTTTATTGTGCGACCTACAGTGGTACTCCATGACCTTGTCGGGGTGGGTGGGGCACGGGGCCGTCAGTTTATCCTCCCCGCTGTCTACGTCACCGGCCTTAGTGGGCGTGGCCCCAGCTCCTGCCATATCTGCTTTATTCAATAGGACGTGATTCCTGGTGAGCTTCACTCTGGGGTGAATTTGGAAACATTCCTGACACAGGTATTCGCTACAGTTCGTGCAATACCCTTGGACCTCTCGATGTTTGCCATCCTCGTGACACGGCTGACAGCGGTGTTCGTGTTGGTCCGTCATTGCCACCTGGTCCTCACTGCGGCCACCTGTCTCCTTCCCTCCATCAACTTTACCAGCATTTTCACTCTTTCCAGAAACTTCCATAGTTCACAACGACGATGTTCTGGTACGTTTTCCAACTTATTTACCGAATATATATAAAGCTGTATGTAAGTGTTATAATCCACAATACCCCGCACGCCAATGTTGTGTCGCTGTGTTGGTCGCTAAGCTATAAGTGTAAGTTAGACAATGTATTCGAGTCGAATCACAGGCTGAAGTAACGGACAAAGGTTCATAAATACATTAAATATACATAGAAGTAGTAATAAGTGGAAACAAAATAAGCTAAGAAAATGTTTTACTCCTTAATGTGTTACAAGATGGAGTAAAACATGTTAGTGTATTTTGTTCTCACACTTATTTTGCATATTTAATGTATGTAGATACATTGGTCCGTTACTTGAACATGTGATTCGAAAACGGTTAGCTTACAGCACTGGGGGAAACTTAGGCGGGGCGGAAATCGTCGAGCCGAGTAGTATATACAATGGGGGTTCTGGTCCACCTGCAAGCGGTCGTATAGGAAAACCATTGCTAAGGTAAACAACAGCATGACAACGGCGTCGGATAGGAACGCCGTTTAACAGCGCCAAAAATTAGCCGAATGTCGGGCTTCTGGGCCACTTGCAAATGGTCGGATTGTAACGCACGGTCGGATAGGAACTCCGTTTAACAGCGCCAGAAATTAGCTGAATGTCAGGGTTCTGGGCCACCTGCAAGCGGTCGGATAGGAACGCCTTTGCTAAGAAAAACAGCAGCATGAAAACAGCGGTCGGATAGGAACGCCGTTTAACTGCGCCAGAAATCAGCCGAATTTCGGGGTTCTGGGCCACCTGCAAGCGGTCGGATAGGAACGCCGTTGCTAAGGTAAATAACAGCATGACAACAGCAGTCGGATATGAAGGCCATTTAACTGCGCCAGAAATCAGCCGATTGTCGGGGTTCAAGGCCACCTGCCAGCGGTCGGATAGGAACGCCGTTGCTAAGCATTACAACGGCAGTCGGATAGGAACGCCGTTTAACTGCGCCAGAAATCAGCCGAATGTCGGGGTCCTGTGCCACCTGCAAGCGGTCGGATAGGAACACCGTTTAACTGCGCCAGCAATCAGCCGATATAACATTAGCATGCCACAAAGCCCAGCCCCCTTTTCCGGAGCACCCGTGTCGCTTGCTAATTATTGTGTCAGAACGACAGCAAAAGGGCGGGCCCAAGGGACGGCCCACACCGTTGACCGGCCAAAGGGTTTGCCAGATCACTCCGAGCGCAAGTCGAACGATGCACATGGCTCTACCATAAGTGCGCCGGGTCCTCCTTTTAGACGTACCCGTACTAGTAGGTATACCTGAAGATAATGAAAGGTAACAATGAGTGGCTCATTTTGGGCTCCACAGAGTTTTGCGGTAGGAGCTGTTTGGGTGAGTATTGTAAGATGCATCTCGCTAGGCTGCGGAAAGGTCCAGGTACTGGGTGTTAAAATAGCTATCTGTTGTGCCAGGGTGTCAAGGTCATTACCAAGGTCAGGAATGATCGAGACAAATTGTCTCCCCCAATTATCATATGAACCAAGTATACTTCAATTGTTATGACGTTATGGCCAATATAGCTTGATCTGACGAACGAAAAGTGGTAACAATGCAGTTGAAGTGTAAGGGATAGGCCAGAGTAGATAAGTACACGTAGTCACTTAATCACTTATAACTTACACTATATTACATGGGGAACACACAGGAATACATGATACATTGATATGCGAACATCACTGTACTATGCATGATACTATTCAATTACTACAAGGTTGTAAGCCAATCGACTGTTATACTTTAACGCAACTTAAAAGCTATAGACGAATAAACTCGGTATGTGGTATCTCAATGGTCCCGTAGTGGACAATAGTATGAATGCACAAGTACTTTGATGATCGCTAATCAAAGTGAAATAACATACAAGTATAACATGGCATAACGAACATTGGAGGACAAATGACAATCATCTGAGCTACCCCAGTGCTGGCGTATCTCAATAGATAGTGTAACCTCTGAGTATCAAGGTCCCAAGGTCTGCCTCACCCGCAATATGAGGTCTAGTCAACAATATGGCTATAATCCAACTTCAAGTGGATTAATCCATAAACAATATATGTAGTCTTACTACAATCCTTTAGCCATGATATGCCATGATAGGAGTATTACCATACACTATCAAAGTATACATATGTATTGCCTATACAATATATTTCCAAAGTATGAATGTCAAAGTCAAAGCCGGATGTGGTTACATCACATGATAGTCAATAACGATAATGTTCCGGAAGCTGGTTCCCGGAAGTAAAGTTCCACAGGTAGTATTATCTCCGGAAATGGTGGACCAGATGTAAAGTTCCTATGGTATCACTCGACTGTAGCAACCCGGATGTGGTAGACCGGATGTAAAGTATCCATGTGAATCAATGGGTTGTAATACCGGAAGTGGTAGAACCGGATGTAAAGTTCCGATATAATACAAAATGGCGATTATCACGTTGGCTAAGACGCCGGGAAAAGTTTCACTTAGGTGACATTCAACTCGGTGGTAGTATAATGATATGATATGTGTGTATGGCGTTTCACTTCACTAAACTATGGCTGTGACTGTCTGCTGAACGCGAGGTAGCTATCACACACTGCTCTATACAGGCCTGTACCCGGAGCTGCTACACACACTGCGCCAGAAAGACGTACGGACACTCGGACGACCCGATACTCTGCACTGACTGGGGTCTGCCCTCAAACGAGTGGACCAAAACGTCCAATGTGGCTCGCTGGAGCGTTCTCAAGAGGCTACAAAAATGAAATGAATCTCCAATTACTGGACGAATACGCACAGACAGACAGACAGGATGCACAACAGACTAAAACGGGAATCGAACAACGGCAAATCACAGCTGAAATAAAATGTTCTAGGTACATACCAAAATCCTCCGTGTCACTGGTGAATACAGTACTAGTCTTCTGTAACCAGAAAATATGTGTCCCGCCAACACATAGCGAGACATCGCTTATATACGCACCAGTGAAACCATGCACGGAATAATGAATATGCCTACCCCTCGTACGACATCTCACATAAATACTACAAAACCATGGCTTTTGCCATGTCACCCGTGGGTTATATTTGGCATAAATATATGTTCCCACGCCTTAAAATTCAACCAAACCAGTGTACAGCCCTCGTGGAATAAATACCATCCAACATGGTATACCCCACACTACCATAAATCTGCACACTATAGACCCAGATCTCATAATCCGAAATCTACTCGACTGGTCTCGACAATGCGAAGGTCGCTTCTTGGCCCCGCCAAACCCCACCATAACGGTCCTACGGCTATACACTCAAATGAGAGTGTAGCACATACTAAACTCAAATATCGTGGTCATTTACGGAAATATCACGACACAAAACATCACCATTATGGGATCTGATACATCCGTGTTGGCCAGTACCAGGCTATGATGAAACACTAACCCGTAGCATACATAACAGGGCAGACCATGGTATGGTCTGCGCTATATACTGGCTTCACTACAGAAGGTCCCTTATATGGTGAACAACTGACACGCGGACAAACTCGGCTGGCACGGACAGTGGACATCCGTAATACTAAAAGGTATCTTTTCCCTAGCGAAACCAGCACACGCAGTCAACGAGTTCTCTACCACACACATGCATAGTCTGTGGCAAATATGGCGTGACATCAGTAAAACATTGCTCATAAAATAGACGTATATTTAAATCCGCAAATAGGACACGCATAAACGTATCTCCACCAATACAACATAAGCCCCCTTATTACACGCACATTGTACATGGCAAATGTACATGCTAAATCACAGGTGTGTAAACATCACAGGTGTGTGAAACCACAGGTATGTGGAATCACAGGGATGTGAAATCAATAATACGCACAACAATACAACACAGTACCACACATCACAAATATACAATTATACGGATTCCAGAATGTAACAAGAATACACGTGTCACGCGACATATCTCCCCCCTAAACAAAAAGTGTTTACACTTTCGTGCATAATCGCGAGACACGTTGGCACAGCTGAATCTACCCAGATATCCTGCTCAGGTATCTGCCCCCAGATTGTCGGCCCCTTTTATCGCAACAATACGCATTCGGTAAGGTTGCAGTATCAAGGCCCACCTCATTAGTCGGGAATTTGCAACCTTGGCTTTGTTTAGGTAAACCAACGGTTGGTGGTCCGTTTCTAGGATGAATTCTCCCCCAAACAAATAACGGTGGAACTTCTCGACCCCCCACACGACTGCCAGGCACTCCTTCTCAACTACCGAATAATTGCGTTCCCTTGGCAACATCTTTTTGCTGGCATACGCTATCGGAAGTGGGATACCATCCTGCTCTTGCAACAGTATTGCCCCTAACCCAATGTCGGAAGCATCCGTCCTGAGCACGAAAGGTTTGTCTAGTTCGGGCAATTTCAGAACTGGGTCCCTGGTCAATAATCCCTTGAGGGTAACGAAAGCTGTCTGTTGGGGTGACCCCCAGTTGACCTTGTTTGGTTGACCTTTCTTAGTAAGGTCAGTTAGCGGGCTCGCTATCTCTGCGAAGTTGGGCATGAACTTCCTATAGAACCCGGCTAACCCCAGGAAAGCCCTGACCTCCTTCTTTGTCTCAGGGACATTAGCTTCATGAACTGCCTTGACCTTTTCGGGATGGGCCCTTAGTTCTTTCTTACTGCTGATAGTATGTCCCAGGCACTCAAGTTGCCTGTACCCAATGCTGCACTTGGAGGGTTTTGCCGTTAGATTTGCATCGGACAATCGGGAGAGGACTTCACTCAGAGCTCCCAGGTGTTGTTGCCACGTATGGGAGAATATCAAGATGTCATCAACAAAGCTGTCTGCATTGTGGACCCCCTTTAATACTTTCCTCATGAGTCTACAGAAAGTGGCCTGTGCCGTGACCATTCCAAAGGGCATGACCTTGAACTGGAATAGACCCTGGGGATGCCTCGAAAGCGGAATATTCCCTGGAATTCTCATCCAATGGGACCTGCCAGTAGCCCTTACTCAGGTCCAGCTTTGAAAAGTAGCTATGTCCCGCCAACTTAGAGAACATCTCTTCAATATTTGGCATTGGTTCCGCGTCAAACACAGTGACTTTGTTAAGTTGCCGGAAATCAATGCAGAATCGGAGCCCCCCGTCCTTTTTCCTAACCAGAATTACGGGGATGAGTAGGGTGATTTTGAAGGTTCTATGACACCTAGCTTCAGCATCTCCTCTACTTCCTGGCTGACTGTTTCCCTGACCTAAATGGGATAGGGTACCCCCTAATTCTTAATGGTCTTGCGTTGACAACTTTATCTCATGTTTCTCTATATGGGTGTGTCCTGGTGCGTCCCTCAGGACATGGGTGAATTCCCGTAAGATCTCTTTGACTTGCGTCTTTTGTTTCCTGCCTAAATCAGGCGACAGGTCAACTTTGCTCTCCGTATCGGACTCTAATCCCCTGGGACATAACATGTTTTCTTCGGCACTACACCCACTTGGACTAGGATCCCCCTCTACTGTGTCTTCTATCACGGCCGCATTTATTACAGTGAGTATTCCCTTCCCCGGGTGCTCAGGCCTAGTCTCGTACCTCTTTAACATGTTTGCATGAAAGGTTTTCAACTTCCCTCCCATGTCAACCCTATAGTCCCACTCATTAACTACCTCTGTTATGGGGTATGGTCCCTTCCACCTAAGAAGCAATTTGTTGTTGTCTGTCGGTAGTAGCACAAGTACCTGTTCTGCCACTGCATACTGCCTACTACGGGTCTTACGGTTGTAGTACTTTGCGTACTTTTTGGACGCACTCTTCAAGTTCTCATGCGCGATTTCGCACGTTTTCTCGAGCCGTTCGCGCAAGTCGAGGACGTACTGATACATCGTTTTGACGTTGTCCTCTATGTCCTTCACGGACCACAGATCTCTTAGTATGCTCATCGGACCTCGAACGGTCCTTCCGTACAATAGTTCAAACGGTGAGAAAGCCAAACTTTCTTGAGGGACTTCGCGATACGCGAATAAGAGCGCGTTAATGTATTTGTCCCAATCTTTGGGACGTTCGCTTGCCATTCTACGAAGCATTTGCTTTAACGTACCATTGAACCGTTCCACGAGACCGTTACACTGTGGGTGGTACGGTGTCGTGGTTAATTGTCTCAGCGATAAACAATCTACTAACTTCCTCCATGACTGCCGACGTAAATTGACTACCCCTATCGGTGAGCATCTCCTCGGGGATACCCAGTCTACTGAACATATCCACGAGAGCTTCCGCGACTCGTTCGGCCTCGATGCCTGGTAGTGGTACCGCTTCTGGGTACCTAGTTGCATAATCAACTAACGTTAGTATGTAACGATTCTTCCGATCGGTAGCTGGAAAAAATTGGCCCTACAATATCAACTGCGACTCGTTTGAACGGAGTGTCTATCAACGGCATAGTTCCTAACGGAACCTTGGTGATGTGTCCCTTTGACACAGTCTTTTGACATATGTCACAAGATCTACAAAACCGTGTAATGTCACTGCCCACGCCTGGCCAATAAAATTCTGATAACACTCGATCAGTTGTCTTCTTAACCCCTAAATGGCCCGCCATGATTGATTCATGTGCCACTTTCATCACGGTAGTCCTAAGTGTTTTTGGGACTACCAGCTGATGGTACATCCTACCTGACCCTATCGATTCGAAATTACGATACAACAAGTCTTTTCGGTATGCGAATTTCGATTTGTTTCCGTTCTTACTTGACCGTACCGTTCCGTCTTTTGCATTATTTCGAACTGTCGGTCAATGTGACGTCATGTGCCTGCGCCTCTTTGAATTCATCGCGTGATACGTTCGCGATTGCGGTAGGGACTTTGAGGGTCTTATATGATTCGTCTCGGGCTGTCGTTTGTGACCTAGTTTCAACTGCGCACGATTTAGCGCCTCTAAAATCGGATATCACCGGTAACTCTGACCCGTCTACATTACCTATGGTAACATCATACATTGTATCTGTCATGCAAAGGGCTTCTACCTGACCTTTGAAAAAAAGGTGTATCTAGATCTACCCGGGCGGTAGGAATTCCACTCATTTCGCTCCTATTTACCAGCATGCATGTTGAAACTTTGCTTAAAAACTGATCTGGTTGTACTAAGCTTTCCCTGACGACCACCCCGGTACACCCAGTATCACGCATTACTGTGACCTTTTTCCCATTTAATGTGCCCTCTGCTACGGGTAGCCTATCCATACCAAATGTACATCCGTTAATCAACTCCGGCTGTATCTCGCTACCTGAACATACAATAGTGGTGTCGGTATCAACCACACAGAAATGTCCTTGGTTTTCCCCTGGTTGTTCCGTGTTTTGCCATCTACCTCTACCTCTGCCTCTAGTGTGCCTTCCACTTCTACCTCTACTTCTACCTCTGTACCTACCTCTCTGTTCTTTATCTGCAAAACTTACATGTTTCTTTTCCTCGACTGCTGCTGCTTTGTAAGCTGAGGACCGGTCACGCTTAGGACAATCGTAGGACATGTGACCTTCTTTGCCACAATGGTAACATGTCCCGCGATGCCTATCATAGCCGTTCCTGCTGGTACTTCTGTCATAACTACCTCTACTCGGGCTTCTATCATAACTACCCCTACTTGGGCTTCTATTGTGGTCTCTATTCTGATATCTGTCCCTATCTCGACTCCTATCTCTGGATCGATTATCCGCACTACTTACCTTGCGCCTCTGGTTATCTACTGACCTGTACTCAGTTCTGTTGCTAGTACTGTTCCTCTGAACTACATACTTGCTACCTCCTCTAGCTTCTGCAAAGTAATCTGCCTGAACCGCCATCTGATCTATCGAGTCAAATGTTTTCTCTTTGAGAAATAAGTAGAGCTCACGACTGCATATACTTAACATCTGATCTCTGATCATGTAGTCTAGTACTCCTTCATATGTTCTATTCACCTTACCTAACTCAAACCATCTATCTAAATAGTTCTTTGACCGACTGACATATTGCACAAATGATTCACTGTGATCAGGTTTGGTGTTTTTGAACATGCGTCTGAACCCATCTTCCGTTAGATCAAAACATTTCAACAATGCGGATTTCAACTTATCATAGTCAAGAGCATCATCAATAGGTAGTCTAGAATATACATCTAATGCCTTGCCCTTCAATAAAGCACTCAAGTGTAGTGACCACTTATCTCTCCCCCACCTTTGAATTGCTGCATACCTCTCAAATCTAGCTAAGTAGCTATCCATGTTGTCATTATTCTGACAAACAAAATGTGGCAGCTTGCGGACCGAATGCTCTGCCATAGTCCCTATCATGTCTCTCTTCATCTACTACTTCTCCCCTTTCTACTTTTGCCATTTCTACCTGATGCTTAGTGTCTAGTTCTCGCAATTTGAATTCTAGAGCTAACTGTGCTTCATTGGCTAAACGATGTGATTCCTTATCTAACCGCGCAGCATCTAATCTATCTTTCTCCATCTGTCGCTCAACTTCCTTAGCTAACTGCTCAGCATCTAACCTATCTTTCTCCATCTGTCGCTCAACCTCTTTATCCAACCGCTCAGCCTCTTTAGCCAACCGCTCAGCATCTAACCTATCTTTCTCCATCTGTCGCTCAACCTCTTTAGCCAACCGCTCAGCATCTAACCTATCTTTCTCAGCCTGTCTAGCCTCTAGTCTTTCCTGCCTTTCTCTCTCCTGCTCTTCCTTTACAAAGGCCCTTAACTCTGAATCTGCTAGCCCTAAGCTTTTGCCTATGTCCATTAGCTCCTTAATGGACGACATTCTCACTCTCAAATCAACTCCGGATTATCGATTTACACGCTTTACCCGACGGTACACAAGGTCTCTAGCACTCAAATCACTTGGTGATTTGTGCGAGTCTCTTGCTTCACGTCTATAAGGTTAAGGTAAATCAATCCGGTCTCTACTCCTAACGACGGTATAAGTTTCTCAATTCGGGTAAGTCAATCCGGTATATGTATAGTCTAATGTAATGGTATATTTATAATTCCCTCTCTATGGTACTGGACACAAATATTGGGGACTGGTTATAGACACCTGGCAGGATATAATATTGTTCATACACAATATAATAGTGGTAGTAATCTCGCCTCAGATGCAGAAGTGTCTAGTGCTAACCTAGAACACCCGCTGTGCCATCATCACAGGGAGGTACTGTTCAACAAATCCAAAGTTACAATGACCCTTACATCCACTATCTCACCAGATCGTCTCAACTCTATACTTCTGTACCTAGGTAGTCAAATCATGTATGTGGTGATGTATTAGTGCCTAAGTGTTGGAGGGCATCTTACATTAACTCCCAAGGCAAACAAATACAAGATTGAATTTTGACGACACTAGGGGTACAGCTATTCTAGCCTCCTTACTTCAACTGCTTTGAAAGAAGAAACTGATTATAAAAGAGGAAACAAACCCCCACTTCTGACACCATTGTCAAGGTCATTACCAAGGTCAGGAATGATCGAGACAAATTGTCTCCCCCAATTATCATATGAACCAAGTATACTTCAATTGTTATGACGTTATGGCCAATATAGCTTGATCTGACGAACGAAAAGTGGTAACAATGCAGTTGAAGTGTAAGGGATAGGCCAGAAGTAGATAAGTACACGTAGTCACTTAATCACTTATAATGTACACTATATTACATGGGGAACACACAGGAATACATGATACATTGATATGCGAACATCACTGTACTGTGCATGATACTATTCAATTACTACAATGTTGTAAGCCAATCGACTGTTATACTTTAACGCAACTTAAAAGCTATAGACGAATAAACTCGGTATGTGGTATCTCAATGGTCCCGTAGTGGACAATAGTATGAATGCACAAGTACTTTGATGATCGCTAATCAAAGTGAAATAACATACAAGTATAACATGGCATAACGAACATTGGAGGACAAATGACAATCATCTGAGCCACCCCAGTGCTGGCGTATCTCAATAGATAGTGTAACCTCTGAGTATCAAGGTCCCAAGGTCTGCCTCACCCGCAATATGAGGTCTAGTCAACAATATGGCTATAATCCAACTTCAAGTGGATTAATCCATAAACAATATATGTAGTCTTACTACAATCCTTTAGCCATGATATGCCATGATAGGAGTATTACCATACACTATCAAAGTATACATATGTATTGCCTATGCAATATATTTCCAAAGTATGAATGTCAAAGTCAAAGCCGGATGTGGTTACATCACATGATAGTCAATAACGATAATGTTCCGGAAGCTGGTTCCCGGAAGTAAAGTTCCACAGGTAGTATTATCTCCGGAAATGGTGGACCAGATGTAAAGTTCCTATGGTATCACTCGACTGTAGCAACCCGGATGTGGTAGACCGGATGTAAAGTATCCATGGTGAATCAATGGGTTGTAATACCGGAAGTGGTAGACCGGATGTAAAGTTCCGATATAATACAAAATGGCGATTATCACGTTGGCTAAGACGCCGGGAAAAGTTTCACTTAGGTGACATTCAACTCGGTGGTAGTATAATGATATGATATGTGTGTATGGCGTTTCACTTCACTAAACTATGGCTGTGACTGTCTGCTGAACGCGAGGTAGCTATCACACACTGCTCTATACAGGCCTGTACCCGGAGCTGCTACACACACTGCGCCAGACAGACGTACGGACACTCGGACGACCCGATACTCTGCACTGACTGGGGTCTGCCCTCAAACGAGTGGACCAAAACGTCCAATGTGGCTCGCTGGAGCGTTCTCAAGAGGCTACAAAAATGAAATGAATCTCCAATTACTGGACGAATACGCACAGACAGACGACAGGATGCACAACAGACTAAAACGGGAATCGAACAACGGCAAATCACAGCTGAAATAAAATGTTCTAGGTACATACCAAAATCCTCCGTGTCACTAGGTGAATACAGTACTAGTCTTCTGTAACCAGAAAATATGTGTCCCGCCAACACATAGCGAGACATCGCTTATATACGCACCAGTGAAACCATGCACGGAATAATGAATATGCCTACCCCTCGTACGACATCTCACATAAATACTACAAAACCATGGCTTTTGCATGTCACCCGTGGGTTATATTTTGCATAAATATATGTTCCCACGCCTTAAATTCAACCAAAACCAGTGTACAGCCCTCGTGGAATAAATACCATCCAACATGGTATACCCCACACTACCATAAATCTGCACACTATAGACCCAGATCTCATAATCCGAAATCTACTCGACTGGTCTCGACAATGCGAAGGTCGCTTCTTGGCCCCGCCAAACCCCTCCTCCATAACGGTCCTACGGCTATACACTCAAATGAGAGTGTAGCACATACTAAACTCAAATATCGTGGTCATTTACGGAAATATCACGACAACAAAACATCACCATTATGGGATCTGATACATCCGTGTTGGCCAGTACCAGGCTATGATGAAACACTAACCCGTAGCATACATAACAGGGCAGACCATGTATGGTCTGCGCTATATACTGGCTTCACCTACAGAAGGTCCCTTATATGGTGAACAACTGACACGCGGACAAACTCGGCTGGCACGGACAGTGGACATCCGTAATACTAAAAGGTATCTTTTCCCTAGCGATCTTTTCCCTAGCGAAACCAGCACACGCAGTCAACGAGTTCTCTACCACACACATGCATAGTCTGTGGCAAATATGGCGTGACATCAGTAAAACATTGCTCATAAAATAGACGTATATTTAAATCTGCAAATAGGACACGCATAAACGTATCTCCACCAATACAACATAAGCCCCCTTATTACACGCACATTGTACATGGCAAATGTACATGCTAAATCACAGGTGTGTAAAAATCACAGGTGTGAGAAACCACAGGTATGTGGAATCACAGGGATGTGAAATCAATAATACGCACAACAATACAACACAGTACCACACATCACAAATATACAATTATACGGATTCCAGAATGTACAAGAATACACGTGTCACGCGACACAGGGGTATGAGTATCGTCGCGCGCTCAAGCGAGATTACATGCGGAGCGCTAGGGTCATCCATTAAGAATTTGCCCGGTCGGTGGCTATAGAAATCTCCAAAAAGAAACGTGAGCCCTGTTATGTATATCCATCCAGCATGGCTACTATGGATGAATTCATCGAGCAGCTTCTTGCAGAAATGCAGGCACCCGAGCCTCTCCATGACGTTGTTAAGAATATCATGGATGAGCCCATTCCGGAAGAGGTGAAGAGGCTACTACTCAAGCCCCTGCTTCCAGGCAGCTACCGGCCTTCCCCGAAAATTCAGTTAAGCGTCCAGAGGAAATGGAAGGCTATTCAGAAGGAGTTTGACCCTATACCCCCTCATAAATCAATCCGAACAACGCCCAGAAGAGATTCTACAGCTGTTCGAACAGGAAAAGACGGTCTTCAGGCAGACCCCCTGGGTGATAGGGAAGTTTCTGAGGGGCTTGCAGAGGGATGTCCCACAGGGGCACCCCATTGCCACATACCACAGAGCCTTCATAGAGGGTGTGCGCCCCCATATCCACCAGAAACTCATCGAAGATATCCAGGCTGTCAATGGAGTCAAGTTTCAACTAGCACTCAAGGTCCAGCCTCGAAAAGACGGCCCAGATGGTAGTAAGGAGTACACATACCCTGTGCTCCACCACAAGCAGGAGGCTCTCCTACAGGTTGGTGAGATCACAAGGCCTTTCCCCGCCTCAAGGAGATGCTCGAAAAACTGACACAGAGAAGCTCAGGATTGGTTGTTGATAGAGTCACCACTCTATGGCTGGATATCGCCATGTATCAGCCACTGAAAGGGGGTTCCTACATCCCACTAACAGCGGCAGTAAGGCACAAGTGAGGCCGTAGTAAATGTCAAAAACAAGGATGACCACTGCCTGAGATGGGCCCGAATCAGGTATGTTTCCAGTTGCTCATGGAAGCCACGCATATAGGCCCACGCAGTATACCATTCAGGATGGTCTTGATTTCACAGGGATCGAAATAACACCTATCTCCAAGTTCAGAATGTCGAAAAACCTGGCCATCAATGTCTTTGGCTGGGAAAAGGGTGTTATCGTTTACAGCCACAGTAAGCAGCATGAAGATACCCAAGGATAAACCTATTGTTGGCTTAGAAGCCTGGCAAGTTGCACTACACGTGGATCAAAGACCTCAACCGGCTTATCAACGACCAGTCCAAGCACATGGAGCGCAAGCACTTCTGTGAGAGATGCCTCCACGGTTACTCAAGGGACGACCTCCTGCGTGACCACAAGCCCGAATGCCGGGGACCGGGAAGACGGCGGTGATAGTGGAGATGCCAGCGCAAGCCACTACAAACAGCTCCCAGCCTCCTACATCATTTATGCGGACATCGATGCCCTCACCACCAAGGTCGACGGGCCCGAGCTCGACCCCACGAAGAGTAACACCCCGAAGACGGAACAGCACGAGACGCGCAGCTACTGCTTTCTTACAGACAGCAACCCGTCGTGAATGCTGTAGATGCGGCCTTCGACGCATGGGCAGAAAAAGGTGATGTGCCATCTGTTTGCCGTGACCCCACCAATTTCGAATTGGATAAGGGCAAGTTACGACTGATCGCACACCCCGATATCCGGCTCGTCGCGGATGACGGGAAATAAGTTCGGCTACGAGACCGACGGCCGCCCAGTAGGTGGAAATCTGACCCCGGTCTTTGGAGTTCGCGAGCCCTCCAATCTTGTGTCGAGTCGGAGCTTGATGGCCGAGCCAGCCTCATAATCTCCAAAGCCACCGGACTTGCGACCTTGATAGTCGAGCCATCCAACGTGTAACGATCTCCCCGGCGTTGGCCGTGCGGCTAGGTTTTACAACAACATGCTCAGGCAATATGGGATGGTTAGGGCCAGGCGAGCACGTCGGCGACGGCCCCGTGGGCTTCGGCTTCACGAAAACGCGACGCGGGCACAGACAGCAATGATGGGGCGGCAATGAGAATGATAAAGGGGAGGGTAGCGCAGGCCCGCATAGAGGCGGCTACGGCGCTTGCACATATGCAGCGATTGCAAGCTCTAAAGCCCGTCATAACAGTTTGGGCCGAGGAGCGGGATGCATTTCGCGAGGGGGGACCACGAATATTCATTTGGTGCCAACGCGAGTAACAGATATACGGGATACACCATGGCAGCGTCCGGGACGGGACGGGCCAATGTAAGTCTGCTCGGTTAACTTTAAGGGACATGCTACTGCCGGAGTCCGAGTGAATTTCGTCCTGAACGGGCGCCATGCATTTTTCTCAGCGACAGCGCTTTCTCCAAATTCGTATTATTTCGTGTGTGCCGAGGCTGAGCATAGCTCAGCTCATCATTATTTTCTGATTTTGATTAAAAGAACATAATACATGTACTCATATTTGTTCAAACACGGCGGAATTCAGTCATTATCAGCCGATATTTGTCCCCGATTGAGTCGCCGCCATGTCCTCTCTGTCTATGTGGCCGGGTCATGATCAGACTGCGCAGGCGCAGATGGAATTGTGACAACGCTGGATGCACAAAGAAAATGAAGACCGTTTTCTCGTGAAATGTACAGTGAATTGCGTAGTTATTTATAGAACATAGTTCACCAACAAAGATATTTGATTCGAGGTTTAAAGGTACATGCCCACTCAGTAGGGATAAAATGTTCTTTTTAGGAATTAAATAAGTGTATAATTATGTTACTGTTCCACCAGTTCTAAAAATTATGAGTGGCCGTTATGCAGGTATAATCATTTAGTAATATTTATTTTGCTGATAGTGACGCGCGTTGGCATCAGGCTATTTTCATATGCAAATAAGGAATGGTATTTTTGTAATTATTTATACTAATTAAATGAGTGACCTGCAAGACTAATATTTTCGACAGATTTTAAAGTATGATAATTGCACATCAAAAAATAAATACGGAGTATAAATGGCAATGTCCATTAAGATTTTAGTGAAACACGAATATCGCCCCTGATATCAGTGTGGAAAGCTATGTTTGATATAAACTGTATAATAATGCCAATCAATACGTGGGGTAATGGAGACTGAATGTTTATTTTGTCAGAAAATGTCTCAGATGATGTCTCCGATATAGAGAACATTGTGTGCCTATTGGCTGGGCATGTACCTTTAAAGTGACTGTCTCCGGTGACATTTGTACGGCAGCTTAAAAGGGATATGCGCAATTATGAGAACATAGCATCTAGTTCCCACGACATAGCATTTCGTTACCACGACATAGCATCTCATTCCCTCGAGATAGCATCTCGCTCCCACGACATAGTTAGCCAATGAAAATGAAGCATACTTACCGCCATATTGGTCCGACAGCCGGGGGCTTAACCTTGTTTTGATTAACATAGTTTTTTATTGGCGATTTTGCTTGTCCATGCCATCCACATCAAGAATCCGGTTTATGACACTCTGTCATCCATGAGAGTTCTGAGAAATTTGAATAAATTCAAAATGTATGATGTGTGTGGTATAGGAGTAGTTTAAGAGTGTGAGGTGGATTTACATGACTTATCAGATAAGCGGACAACATTTTTAATATTCAATTCACTGTGACATGGAAAAAATCAAAAATGGCCGCCAAATGTGACATATTTTACATATAACTACTCTCACACTCTATATCAAAGAAAACATAACACACTATATTTCAGTACGTTCGATATGTTCGTAGACAAGTTGTTGAACAAGGGAAGTCCAAGATGGCCGCCACATATATAGTATTATATAACAATAATGTAAACGACTGATAATTAAGTATATAACTGCATATTAGCGTCATATAGTAGTACATTGGAATATATGTATTGAATTTATACATACAATGAACGTTTTCAGAAACTTAGGAATATAATTAAATAATTGTGCCAATAGCAAAAGTAAAGTAGAAAATGTGTTCATAGAACACGGATGCCACACATATCGCTTTGATAATAAATGAGGCCAAATTCCAAGTAATTTTTTTGTTACCTGAGCGTTAAAGTTTTTGAAGCACTAAGTATGTGACCTTGAAAGACATGCTACCATTCATGAGCGGGGCGGCCCATAAATACATCTTCAACATAATGGAGGAGATGGTCACTGAAGGCATAGAAAAATATATACCGTACAGAAAGTGTGATATTTTCTGTAAATGACGTCGAAAATTTACGAAATGTTCGTAGTAAATAACATGCTCCAGTTTGTTTGAGAAATTCCAGTTGCTCAAAATAACGACCCCATATGCATAAGGAGGTTATACAAAATTCAGACTGGACTTACCTATGAAAATTATAATATTTCACCACATTTTATTAGCCGACGACTGATTGGTGCATCTCTCTACAATCTCCTTTGCCTTCAGGCGTTATGAAAATGTTCATAAGAATTACTCAGTAATCACCAGTTCAACCACAGTTGTTACTCACATATTGAAGTCACTATGAAAAATGTCATAACATTCCGTTCTCAGACAAACAATAGTCGTTATGAAAATGTCCATAAACCGTACTATCCTTCTATGAAAATTTTCATAAAATGTACTATCGCTCTCACTATGAAAATGTTCATAAGCCGTACTATCCATCTCACTATGAAAATGTTCATAATATGTAATATCCCTCTCGCTATGTTTTCAGACAAATATTAATCGCTATAAAAATTGCAGTCGCTATGAAAATTTGCATAACATTCCCGTTCTCGGACAAACATTAGTCGCTATGACAAGTTGTATAAGATTTCCGTTCTCTGACAAACATTAGTAACTATGAAAATGTGCATAAACTTCACTATGAAAGCATCAAGCGCACTTACGAAACTTGTCAATAATATTCTCAGACTAACTTCAAAATAAAATGCTTTACACGTTTTTTCGCCTCCAAACGTTATGACAATTTGCATAAGAAGTAATTAACAACATTCTCCGGTGCAACTACCGTTGTAACGTTGTTAATCACATACACGTAATGCAGTCAATATGAACAGTTTCATAATATTTTCGTTCTGAAACAAGCATTTGTCACTATGAATTTGGTCATAAAATGCAGTTAGGTTTACTAATTGTTCCTATTGGCAGGTTAATTGTCACTATGTTAATGTTCCAAAAATATGGCATGTTAACTGACTCTCTGAATTATACCATAACTGCGACACGTGCAATAAACAGGAACTGGCATGACTCTTACACCAAGGAATCGTGTTTAGACACACAGTCTTGTTAACTATTACTTAGTTGGTTAGTGATTTAAACAGCTATTACAAACACAAATAGGAGAATAAATGTGAGAGACTGGCAACATTGTGCTTATGCGATGTATGACTAGTGTAGAGTCGGACATGGTGTTCTAATTTACATGTATACACACGTGTCGATACCAACTATCATTTGTCTTCCTTAAGCATCAGGAATCAGAAAGAAACGTTCGTTCCATCAAATAGATTAACGAATTCCTATAGTGTCATTTCCTCTGAACATATAAACAAACGAGTTAAAAGGTGACCATACTATATACATGTATGGCAAACATTACGTCACAATGCATGATTGAAAACAGTGCAAACTAGTAAGAAAGTCCCATATAACAAAATATATGAAATTCATCAAGCACAAATGACGCACACATTACATTATGTATACATGTAGGTACGATCATCATAATATGTGTATGTAGGGTTGACCCTAAGCAAAACTAAATATTATTTTGCTTACTCCGTCATATCTGTTGCCATAAGTTAGAAGGCGGTTATTGTATGTTTCACGAAACGTACAAAAGTTGTACGGCCATATATACAAAATGCAAACACAGTGTATGTGTTGATATTAAATTTTATCACAATTTAAGAATGAGCCTACTTTTTAGTTCGTGAAATTTTATCTCTAATATTCATTTGATTGCGAAAACAATTTCCCCATTTTAAATCCCATATATATCTTCACAGGGGATTTAGCATGGGGACAACTTCTAATTTTAGAAATATCGGAACGATTTTCTTAGTTTGATTATTTCCAAGCTATCTACATGTATATCTATTTCATTGTTGTTGATTTTTGTTGCGTTTTTCAAGTCCGCCTCAATGTTCTCCAGTACGTTCCCCCATGCTAAATAATCTTTCGTAATACAATCACGAAATAAAAAGACGCATTCTTAAATTGAATACATTTTAATATTATCAATAAATATACTGTTTTTCCACTTTGTATATAGCCGTAAACATTTGATAAAATTTGATATTATCTAAAGGAATATTAGTTTTGCATTGTTTATACAGCCGTACCAATTGGGTATGTTTCTTGAAACAGCCAGTATCCTGCTGGATGGCTTGTACACGTACAGAACCGCAAGACAACTTGATCATCGTTTGATTTAAAGATATAGAGAATAGTAGGTTAGTGCCGTGAATGGGAAAAAATATCTGGCAAGGCTCAATAATTTCTTTATTTCTCATCAGAAGTATATGTTGTGACCACTCATTTGAACCGTCTCGCCGAGACGGTTCAAATGAGTGGTCACAACATATATTTTGTTTCAGAAATAAGGAAAATAGATAGAGAATAGTAAGTTAGTGCCGTGAATGGGAAAAAATATCTGGCAAGGCTCAGGAAACGGGATGGGCGAGGCTCTGCCGAGCACATCCCGTTTCCGTGCCGCGCCAGATATGTTTTCCCATTCACGGCACTGAACCTACTATTCTATTTATCCCGTCAACACCTACAAATGGCTGTAAAATGCAAAAATAGTATTGACTGGATATCAAAAATGTTTCACGGCAACGTGTTTCACGGCACATACGCACTGTGTTGACGGGATAAAATTGCTTCTTAAATGTGATAGAATATATGTATAAAATGTATATGAATACTGCCTTGTTAGTGTATCCTATACGGCACATGGAGTGACCAAGTCGGCCATCTTTGTGTGTTCCAGCCATTAGCCAGTTTCACCTGTTCTGCCGTTTGACAAAGAACACAAAATGTGAAGTAGAACATATGACATAATGTAGCTAATCACATGTAGAAACTCCAGGAGAACGGACTCCTATCGATTATATTACACTAAACTGTAAAATATGTCAGTTTTCTGGACCGGTTTGTGCCTGTGTCTTTAAAAACATAAACCACCGTTATAAATACGCTCATACACAGAAAATCGCACAGTGTATCACTATCACTTTTACCTGGCCAACTACACAACACATACCATATATACACACTATTGTACTCTGTTAGTATCTATCAAATCCAGTGACATGTAAGTGTATTGTCCCTGTATATACTGACCTACTATGAGAGTACATATGGCTTTACCTATGGGTAACGTGTACACTAACAATAGGCTTGCTCGCATAACATGTACAGCTGTCCATTGTAATATCTGTATATTATGTATTGCACCAAACTTTCTTTGGTTTACTTTGACAGTCATATTATTTGCTGTATGTGTCAAACGCACGAAGTGGTGAAACTGTAAGATGGCGTGTACATACAAAGATGGCGGAGATGCCAATACTATGCTCCATATAGTATACAGTAACGAGACAATATACACATATGATATATACATATATCACATCACTCTTATGAAGCAATTATGATTTAATTCCTTAACCCTTTCAACACCACATGCCTGTACAATAGCATTGGCAAAAAGTGTAGATCCAGATGAGCCGGCTCCTGACGAGCCATCTCATCAGAATCTGCACTTTTTGTAAGTAATTTTCATATTTTTGAAAATCATTTTGTGACAATTGGATTGGCTGCACAATTAATGTATGAACATCCATTCCAGTTACTTAGGGGTGAAAGGGTTAAAGCTACCATTTTCCACCTACAAGTAGGGTTCATTGAATCTGAACAAACGCCCCACAGATTTCCCACAATCGGCGGTTAATGCGAATTTCGTTGTACATTTTAGTTGTACATTTACAAACTTCTTAGTCGTACGAAGCTTAGTGAAACGGGCCCCAGGAATGGATTTGATATGTTAATTTATCCCGTCAATACAGTGCATATGTGCCGTGAAACACGGTGCCGTGAAACATTTTTGATATCCAGTCAATACTATTTTTTGCATTTTACAGCCATTTGTAGGTGTTGACGGGATAAATAGAATAGTAGGTTAGTGCCGTGAATGGGTAAAAATATCTGGCGCGGCACGGAAACGGGATGTGCTCGGCAGAGCCTCGCCCATCCCGTTTCCTGAGCCTTGCCAATATTTTTTCCCATCAAGGCACTAACCAACTATTCCTATTCCTATTTTCCTTATTTCTTGAAACAATTTAAAGTTGTACCACCTCATTTGAACCGTCTCGGCGAGACGGTTCAAATGAGGGTCACAAACAAGTACTTCTGATGAGAAAATAAAGAAATTATTGGAGCCTTGGCAGATATTTTTTCCCATTCACGGCACTAACCTACTATTCTCTATATTCCGCCCGACCCCACTGTGGGTATACATGTAGTACGTCATGGACACCTGCTGTTTGGATGGGGTACACAACATATGAAAATTACTTGAAAGAGTGCAAATCCTGAGGAGCTATCATAGTTTAAGTCACTTCGCCGTCATCGGAATGTTTGACCAAGCTCAAAATATTTGCTTTTATACGCACATATCGTGACATATTGGTGGGCCCTTAAAAGCTAAAACATGACAATAAAATGAAACTATAGTTGTTTTTTCTGTTTACTGGGTCCCTGGACAATACTTTTCGACAGACATATCGCACGACTTTAGGTAACTGACCGAACTACGTAGCCTGGTGACGATCTATACTGTTTCTAAGAACCATGACTGGTGTTCATGTATGGAATGGCGCACATATCATGATCAGACTATGAGTCTACACTGGTCGCAAAACCTGTAAACCATATTTCTCCAGTCACAGCCAAAACTTGTGCTATGACTTCTTTGTATAGAAAGCCTAGTTATCGAAACAATGTTAGTTTAACACACACGCACGCACGCACACGCACACGCGCACGCGCGCGCGCACACACGCACACGCACACCTAAAGCACGGCTGTATCTGTAATTTAAAGACTAATAACTGAGCATACATGTATCTGCATAGTGAGAACTATATGTAGTAATGTTTAACACTGGTGGAATAGTTACACAGTTATTTTATAATTATTTAACTCCTATGAAAATCATTTTGTGCCTAACAGATGGGACCCCAACTTTAATATACACGCATAACTATAAATTCATGAAGCACAGCCCCGTTTAAACACGTCACTTACCTGCGCTCGATGTTACTTTAACTGACAGTCGTGTAGCCAGTAAATCGCAGGAACGGCCGTCACTTTTATCATTAGACTAACGCAAGAAAGCAAATGTGTCTCCGTCGCGACATCAAACAAATATGTTACGATAATGCGGGGTGTTTCATGAAACACCAATCAAGAAGTGAATATATTCGCCGTCCTTTTACACACGATCCGGGTCTTTCACGCCTGGTTACTTATCCTTTTATTCAGGAGTTACATTTCACATGGGTGTATGCAGTAACCTGTTTTTCCACGCTCTTACTGAAAGTTATAAATATAAAATGGTAAGGCAAGCGTAAAATAAACCTCCTGAATATAGACACAATTTGCTGCAAATATGTTGTTTAAAAATAAATTTAATGTAACATTTTCAGTTATTTTCTATATATTGATTAATTCAAATGAACTATGATTTTGGAAATTGGACAATGTCTGCCTAAATTACAATAAATGTACAAATGGGTGAACAGCAGAAAGGTCAAGGTGTGGGATTACGCGTGTCCGATACGGAGTGACGTCATGTTTTTTAGACGTGTTTACAATATATTTCCTTTAATATATTTCTAATGGAATGACATATTTTTATGAAATATACCGCAGTAGATGCGGTACACGTTGCCAATTGTTGTATAGGCGGCTTTAATCTCGGGATCCTGTCGTTTTGACGAAGAATGTGTTACCGTAAATGTAAATAAAAGCTAGAGCACGTGAATGTAAGAAATAAACGGTACTCGATTATTTGTATAAGATATAAGTTATTGTAAATAACTTTCAGAGCACCCATAAAACAAATATGCAATTGTATTTGGTTCGTTACATATCATCAAAATCCGACCGTTTGTTAGGAAGATTAAAACAAAACAATGCTGTAAAAATAACATCACAGATTACGTCACGTCGGAAAATCGAGTTCGGAAACCACGTGTTCCCACACCTGGCCTATTGTTGATGTTGTTACATGTACTTATAGCAGTAATGGAAAACATGTCCGGTTGTTTCTATGGCACCACATGTGCATCAGGCGAAGGTGTGAATTAAGTATTTTATACAATGTCGTTAAACCCTAGACTGTTATATGTAGCTGTTCGTCTCAATGACTTCTAGTCTGGGGACTGTTCTTCCCATTGTTGGGACGAAACATCGCAGGTAGTGGGACTAACAGTCCTGCATCGGTCTGAATGGTGAATCTGAGGTGGGGGTAACAGTCCCACACGAATTGGTACGAACGGTCTCGCTATGTGAACAGTTCGTGTCAAACCCCAGAACATATGTGGCTGTGACTGGAGAAATGCGGCTTCTGGGTTTTGTGACCAGTGTATATCCAGATCAGCCTGTGCATCCGCACAGTCTGATCAAGATCTGCACCGTTCAGCATTCCATTTGTATAAAGATACGTCAGTAATCATGGTAATTAATTACTGTAACAGTAGTAATACAAAAACAAATCTCGCATATTGCATGATAATAGAACAGTTCATTCACAGATAGGGAAAACGCGTGCCTATAGTGATTTGTGAGCAGCGAATCCGGAGAATAAGGATCCGCCATTATCGAAGTTCCCACATCCGATGACCAAAGGTTCAAGTTTCGAACCAAAATGCAACAAGTTAGTTAATGGCTGTTTGTTTTACTCCCTGTTATAACAGTATGTGTTATAACAGGGGGTAATACAAACATATAGTAACCAATTGTTTGCGCTAACTGTTACTGTATGCATTGGGTATATTTATGTGTTATAACGGGGAGTAAACAGAGCATTAATTAAGTGTTTTTTTTTTTAATTTATGATACGTTTAGAGATTAAATGTAATGCATGTACATACCTTGGTCCGTTACGTGAACCTGTGTCGTTGACATATGACTCGACACGTACGTCACCTTGAACTGCATCGAGTAGTGGTGCCCGAGGAGTGTTATCATGTGTGTCTGGAAGAGCTGGCAACATGCCTGCCGACATTCTTAGGTTATAGCCCAATTCTAAAAAGCTCACCTAAATTTGAGTTGGTATGGCAGGCGGGGTGGAAACGGTTTTATTGTTGTTTCCTATGGAACAATATGTTCTAAATCTGACCAAAACGTTTGTGTAGCATTCGGCATTTTCAGCGTGATATATTCAAGTGAGCTAAATTTAATGTTGTTATGTTTTGTTTCTTATAGCATGTCGGGTTCAAAGCGCTTTACTATAATTTGGAAATTAGACCAATTCTACATTTTAATTTAGTAACAAATTCGAATGAAAATGTTCATAGTATTCCGTTCTCAGATAAACAATAGTCATTATGAAAATGTCCATATGCCTCGCACTATGAAGACAAATATTAGTCGCTATGAAAATTTTCATAAAACGTACCATCGCTCCCCCATATTGTAGTCGCTATGAAAGTCTTCATAATGACTATAATTGTTTATCTGAGAAAGGAATGTTATGAACATTTTCATAGTGACTTCCACATGTGAGTAACGACGGTGGTTGAACTTGTGATTACTGAGCAATTCTTAAGACAATTTTCATAACGCTTGAAGGCAAAGGAGATCGTAGAGAGACGAAATATATGAAATCGATTATGGTGACACAAATCAGTCGTCGGCTACTAAATGTGGTGAACTATTTTGATAATTTCCGTAGTCAAATCCAGTCTGAATTTGTCCTAACCTCCTTATGCATACATATGTGCTCGTTATTTTGAGGACGCTTATGGATATGAATTCATATAAACTATTAGCTTGTTTTCGAATCCATGTATAATTCACATGTAATGATGTACCATGTATTGTATGAAATAAATATTGTTTAAACTAAAGTAACCTGAATTCCTGGATCCGCCCATGATGTATAAACGATTTCCTTAAAAACAAAACGACTTGTCAGCGGGGGTTAGGGTTAGTAGAGTGACGCACATTCAGCCAATACACACCACGTATTGCCCTGACATAACCACCGAATAAACATAGCATACATATTTCCACTGTAATTTAGGTTTAACCACGCTAAAAAATCATAGTATTAAAAGTACTGAAATATGTTATCTCCATAAAAACTGATCACTTGCGGAACTAGAGACTGAACGTTGCATATGTTCTCAATCATCATCCAGAAGCAAATGTACTGTGATGGTGCAAACCGATTCCCATATATACGTTTTCTCTAGAATAAATTACTGTTTGAAACTCCCAGAAAAAAGTGTACGAAGCTGGCGACTAACTGTTCACTGCTACCTAACTGTGAGAACTAAATGCAAAAGATGCTGTATTCATACGCATGAAATGTCTTGATTCGTATTTTACAGAATAATTTTTAACTGATAAACTGAGCATAAAACTGCGAAAACAATAGAGAATAGTATATGCAGAGGTTTAGATAGAAAGCAAGACAGACCTAAACGCCATAGGATTAGTTGGCACAGGGCATTATTGTCTTGGTCGTACTCGCCGTTTACGTGTAGGACGATCAATTACTGCCCCCATAGAAATTTGCGTGACACAATATGCTATCTTAGGGAGATAACATATCATAAGCCAGATGTGTTATGCCATAGACACTCTTTGCTTGCAGAAGCCAGTCAATTGATGGACTAATCTACTTCACAGGCATGTTAATGTATCATTCACATCAGTTTCAAGCATAAGCTTTGGGATTATTTTGTAAGTCGGAACATGTTTGTCATGTGAGGCGGTTTCAATTCCAACCGCTGACGTTGTTTTTGCGCAACCACCAGGGTGGTCACTGGAGATTGAATTTATCTTTCTTAACAATAATTAAAGCTATATTTTAATTAGTGAATATCCAGAGCAGAATGGGTACAGTTTATAGGGAAATAGGTCCCACAACATCCATACAAAAAATGAAAGTAGCAGAGAATAGCGAAATATGTGGTCATTGTCAGTTTATATAGGAAATTCAATGGTGGTGGTGGACCTCTAAGCATCAATAAGGCCAACATAGTGAATTCAGCTGTCTGGAGAATAATTAGTTCAGGGATATGAATTCTTAAATATGTCGATACAGCGAGAAGAATAGGAATTGCATCTTGCAGTAAAACTTTGTGTCACAGAAAAGATTGCTAATGAAGCTTCTGGACCGCAGAAAAATCTCTATTATCACTACAGTATGTGCTGACAAGTGTCAATTTAGTGTATATACTTAATATTCAGATGACTTTTAATGAAATTCACCAATTGTTACTGGATATAATGTTTTTTTTATGTTTTTGGCCAAAAACGACATCCGTTGGAAGCCGGATCAAGTCATCAAATATGCCCTGGTGACACAAACTGGTCAATCTAGTCTTCAAAATTAGCTAACCTCACGTTATTGGTGACCTTGACCCCAAACTCCATACTTTATGACGGAATATGACATATCTGTGAATAGTGGGCAAATTTGCCAGACCTCTAAACACAAGTTGTCCTTATAGGTTTAACCACGCTAAATCATCAGATATGCATGTGCGGTGTAGTTAAAAGTAGTACGTTAAAAAGATAAGACAGATGTGTTATGCCATAGACACTTTTGCTTGAAGAAACCAGTCAATTGATGGACTAATCAACTTCACAGGCATGTTAGTGTATCATTTACATCAGTTTCAAACATATGCTTTGTGATTATTTTGTAAGTCGCAGCATGTTTGTCTGGCGGTTTCAACTCCGGCTGCTAATTTTTGCGCCAACCACCAGGGTGGTCATAGGATATTGAATTTATCTTTCCTAACAAAAATTAAACCTATATTTCAATTAGTGAATATCCAGAGCAGAATGGGTGCAGTCTATTGGAAAATAAAGTCCCACAACATATATACGAAAAATGAAAGTAGCGGAGAATAGCGAAATGTGTGGACATTGGTTAGTATATATAGGAAAAGCAATGGTGGTGATGGACCTGTATACGCTCTGCGAAGACAAATATGTCACGCTATACTAGCGAAACGCGTGAAATTAATATTACTTCAATATCGAAACTCGATGTTTCTTCCGTGCTTGTCCCTGCGTGGGTTAGTTACATGTGACAGTGACTGTAGAAAGGTGGTTTATGGAGTTTGCGACCGGTGTAGACCCAGATCAGCCTGAGCATCAGCACAGCCTGATCAGGATCTGCACAGTTCGCCATTCCATCAATGAAACACCCATCGTGTTTCTAACAAGCAATATACTAATATATCGTAATATCAGGCTGCAGGAGTGTGCTATTGGATCAGGAGCTACATTGGTCACAAATCCCATAAGCCCCATTTCTCCAGTCACGGCCACAAATAAGGTAATTCTGAAGACGGAAAAAGACGGAGCTGATTTATTTCCTTCCAAGAAAACATACGCATTGGGAATCATTGGAAATTAAGTGTACAGAACTCTAAAGTTATGTTCTTCGGGATTGTATTAACCAATATAAGGTTCTACCATGTCCAGCCGTGGATAAACGTTTGACGTGGCACGAGGGAACTGTTTGAACCCAAAGGCCGTAGGCCGTGGGTTCAACAGTTCCCGAGGAACATGGCCGAACGTTATTGTTATTGTTAACTTTATTCCGTCGGAAATATCACGCAATTTGAGCATATATGCAGTACTTTCTGTACTTCCTCTTAAACAGTATTTATTTTACAACGATTAGGTGTTGGCATGGACCCGGAATGAGCATTGTCTACAGCCATGGTCAAACAGATCGCGGTGTACGTTTAGTAGAGGACCCAGTGGGTAAAAACAAAAATCGAAAAACCGGCCCTGGAATAATATACAGCTGATTTTGTTTGCATGCCGTTAGTATAATAATTGCTGAGTTGCGAAATCGTCACGGTAATTAAAACAAATCAAAGTACGGAAAGTACTGAAACTAGGTTAGCTCCACAAGATTACTAAGTATCATCTATTTGTATAATGATATTTAATGGCTTATTATCAGCTGAAGTTATTTTATATATGTTAACTAAGGGTCAAATCCCATATTTCATGTGTAGGGAAGCCGGAAAATCCCAAAATCAGAACAGAATATTTACAGAGAAAAATATACAGTCCGTGTACGTGGTTTCGCACACTTTAAAGGTGCATGCCCATTCAGTAGGCACACGATGTTCTTTATAGGAATTAAATAAGTGTATAATTATTTCACTATTCCACCAGTTCTAAATATTACGAGTCGCTGCTATACGGGTATAATCATTTAGTAATATGTATTTTGCTGATAGTGACGCGCGTTGGTATCAGGCTATTTTAATAATTATGTTTTATTATCAAATGCCCATGTTGACATTGGCCTGTACAATGATGCAGGATAACTACATATACAGTTATCGACGAGTCCTACATTTAAAGCTACATGCCCACTCAGTAAGCACAAACTGTTCTTTATAGGAATTAAATAAGTGTACGAGTGCCCGCTATACAGACATAACCATTTAGTAATACAATGTATGTATTTACTGATTGTGACGCGCGGTGGTATCAGGCTATTTTCATATGCAAATGAGGCATGCTATTTTTTAATTATTTATACTAATTAAATGCCTCACCTGAAAAGAAAATATTTTCGACAGATTATAAAGTATGATAATTGCACATCAACAAATAAATACAGCGTATAAATAGTAATATCCGTTAAAATGTTAAGGTAACAAAGATATGGTCCCTGATATCAGTGTGGAAAGTTACGTCTGATATAAAATGTATACTAATGTCAATCAATACGTGGGGTAATGGTGAATTAATTTTTATTTTGCCAGAAAATGTCTCTGGTGTAAAGAACATTTTATGCCTACTGAGTGGGCATGTACCTTTAAATATATGTTTATAATTCATATTGATGTTCACCATCTATCCATTATATTTTCAAATAATAAAGATACATTAATAAAAAAATCTTAAACATCTGAAAGGACACCCACAATGTTGATGCCTGACACCAAGCTACATCAACAGTTTCAATTTACTATTCAAACGTTTCACCGTGTATGAAAAAGAACAATTGACCAAACACCCACACCATCGCACCGACGACAATTAACTGCGAGAAGACATGCGTTAGAACTGGCCAGGTTGGCGCTTCGTGTCATAATCGCGGTTCTAACGCGTTAGAAGTTTGTGACTGGAGAAATGGGGATTATAGGTTATGCAACCAGTGCAGTGCCAGATCAGCCTGCACATCCCCACAGACCGATCAGGGTCTACACGGTTCGTAATTCAGTGACTTTGACATGTTTTACCTCCACAGGGTCGCCCAAACACTTAGCCATGTTTGTGTCAATAAGTATGTACGAGTTTATTAACAGTTTCTTCATTATGCCATAGCTTTCACATAACATCAAGTTTGTATTAAATATTTGGAAACTTGATACATGTGAACATAGGTGACACACACATGGGCCCATTAACATGGAATATTTGAGCTTTATAACCTTCACATGTTCACTGAATGATCAATTAGCATATTTTGACGTCAACATGTTTATAACAAGTTTTATTGTTTTCAGTATGCCAGAGGATATGCCAATGTTTTAAAAACATAATTTTCAGTCCATTAATATGGCTTCGATCGCATTGACCTTCACAAGGTGAAACAGTTTTTGCAACACATATTTTACCAACGATATCTTCTACATAAGTTGAAGGCTTGCATAATGATTTGGTAACTGGATACGTGTGAACACGTGACTGTTACACACGTACGATGCCACTGGCATTATATTTTTGAAATTCAATATTTCAACATTTGAACATTACGTGCGTCAAAAAATATGCATATGTGTCTTTAACACGACACCATTTCAATGCATTCTTCACCAGGGGCCTATTTCATCAACATTGCAAAGTATACCTTACTAGCAAAGTATACTTTGAGGGAGTAATCATTTGTTTTTCCTGAAATGCATTATTTCACATAGAACTAACAAATGCATATATTTCATGATTAAAAGTATGCAGAATTATTATACTGAATTTATTACATTATCACAGCCATTAAATGGCTGTGATAATGTAATAAATTCAGTATAATAAGAATTAATATTTTTTTCAAAAAATTGAAAATTTCTCCCTCAAAGTATACTTTGCTACTAAAGTATACTTTGCAATGTTGATGAAATAAGCTACAGGTCTTCCATTACTTGACATGAAATCCGCGTGTACATGTATATGTGTACACTTATACCACATTTGTCTTGTTTTTAAATGTTGCCTAAATACCGCCCTTAATGGGTTGCTTTATAAAATTTATATCTTTATTTGGCACAAAAATAACTGCATAAATGAAGAAGTTGAACTTGGTTTCCACATTAGTATTTTTAGTATGTGCTTAAACGTATGTTTTGTATTAAGTGTGTTCAAACAAAGCTACCCTTTGCTGCCGAAATGAGACTTACTGAATTTATTAAAATATTTATATCTACAAATATAAGTCATGAATGTGTGCATATATTAAAGTACATGATATTTTCCGTCATTATCATGCTATATAGAACGTGTTTGACACGCGAATGAGGCCCTAAAATGAGGCTCAAATAGGTTGATAGACGTATTATCTATTTGCAACAAAACTCATAACATACTCATAACAAGAGACCATAATTAGGAACTCTTTCTTAGACAATATAATAACAGACGGTCAGGAATGTATAAATAAAACCCAATAAATAATGTATTATGTGACTTATTTGATATAAACTGTTTTGAGAAAATCCCTTTATGCGCCTCATATGTATGTAGTATTTCCAGTTTGGTGCCTCATTTTATTTCAATATTTTTCGGTGACATACATATTGACTGTTGAAACACAGTAATAGTGGATCATGTTCAGTATCTAAAAGTGTTTATATAAAGTCCAACTTTCTCTTATTTATATCATGAAAATGAAAATCCCATTCGGGGCCTCTGTGATGCGCATACTAATAAAATCGTAGTCTGTGCCGAATATGAATAGGGTGGTAACCAGAGTAGTTTGACGAATTAGAATCACACATACAGGTTACGGATTTTCCACATCACTGCACGCTTTACCGGTTGCGTTAAATGCTGAACGATGTTTTGCTGTAATTATAGTAACATAATAGCCAACTGTCGCGATAATTAGACAGCCACAAATTCCACAGGTGGGGATAATATATGTCAAAGATTATGTACATTCTTTATAGTGCATAGGAACATGCTCCAACAAACACGGGGAATGAATTAATTTCGAGAGGAGGGAATTATACCGTCATTTTATTATCCCATCGCGTAGCGAAAATATGGATGCAAATCTCGTCCGTCCGTCCGTCCGTCCGTCCGTCCGTCAGGTTTTCCATTCTGCCATAACTTATTTACCATATGACCGATTGGCTTACAACTTTATACGCATGTGTATCATCATCCGAATTTTCATTCGGAAAACTCATGCTCCCCCCGTGCCCAATGTCAAGGTTAAATAATAACCTGGAAATTTCACATTCAGTAGATGCGTGAGCGTTTCTCAATTTTCCTATAACTTCTTTACCGTACGAGCGACTGGCTTGAAACTTAATACGCTTGTTTGTCAGCAACCACATTTTCATTCTGTAGATGCATACGCGTTCCTCTAGTTTAACTTGTTTACCGTATCATATGCGTGTTTATGATGAATCCACCACAGCACTGAGATGCATGCCGTTAACTCCGTTCTTGTTTCTTGTTTATTTCTTTAAAACCCGGGGGTGGGGTGGGGGGTTCCCGCCGGTCCTCACCAAATGCCCGGTTGGGGGAGGCATGGATACATGTAGGTGGATAAACTTCGCGGTGTGTATGGTGTGCGACGTGTTGTAACAAGACAGGCCGGCAAATATTAGTAGTGTGACATTTCCATATTTCCCAGATTATGAGTGTCGATTTGATTTGCATCGGTAGTGACGCAAGCCAGTTCAGTTTAAGTGAACCGTATATCGATGGTCTAGTAACATAAGGTCGTTAGTGCTATGCTAAAGCATAGCACTTACGACCTTATGTTACTAGACCATCGATATATCTTCAGGTTTGGAGAATCACTTTTGAAAGCATCATTAAAATATGCTTCGGACCATAACTATACGTCGGTCGATATATATATCAATACAAAGGATGCTATATATTGCGATCAATGTATATACAGATCAGTCATAGAAACATTCAGTCATCATATATGTGTGATAAATCAATGATAAACACATGTAAACCTCTGATAGCAGATATTATCCAAATGTTCGTTTTGGGACAAAGTAAACAAATATAGGGCGGCCATTTTTGTATTTGAGTTCCAGGTCATTGCGAAAAAAATGAGAGGGTTATACTGCTGAATTTGTTGTTTATGTGTCATAGAACAGTGGCGTAGCTCCATATAAGCACTGTAGGCCCGGGCCTATACGCTTTTGCGGATAATGAAAAAAATAAAAAATGCGAACAATGCAATCAAATCGGGGGGGGGGGGGGGGGGGGGGGTGGGGGGGGGGGGGGGGTAGGGGTAGGGGGTATATCTATGGTGGTGAACTGCTAGGGGGGGGGGGGGGGCGGGGGGTCCTGGGCACGGTTACACGAAGCACCCAAATACACCCAACTCCACACAAATATAGTCTAAATACGAGTGCTGATCCACAAGTTCGTGGACAACGTCAGTTAACAGACCGAACATGGAGGCATTCTTGAAATATGTTGCAGGCTTGTGTCTTTATATATAATGAGTATGAACTTTCGTGAACATATCTGGTTATTTATAGTTGCTGTGTTGGCGTGAACAATGGTGGTCAAAGTATAGCGGCGCAGGTCACGACGTCACTTGTTGTGACGTTACGTTATGCGGACAATACTTCGACGTTATTCACATAATTGTTTTCCGAAATATCTTCCACCGACAGAAATGAATTTCTGATGCCACTCAACCCACTTGAGGAGATCTTTTATACCACTGAGGTTCGAAAGAGCTTAAGATGTTTGTAGTTTCAGTCCGTAACTCTGATATTTCTGTGAATCGTCTTCCCATTAGTTCACTCTTCAATCACAGGAATAACGCAAAATCACAAGGTGAAAGGTCGGGTAACATGGGCGATGTTTGAACATTTCCGCTCCCAACTTGGTGGGGGTGATGGCTTACATTTCCACTGACTGGACTGTTTTGATTCTGGGTTATAATGGTATAGCCACAATACATCTACTGTAATGATGCGATCAATAAATGAATGTCCATCTTTCTTCCATCTTCGCAAAAAATATTAGATTAGATTAGCGTTTACAAGCGTAACGTTTCTTCGTCGGTCTATCGCCCCGAGCATCGCCCTTAACGCTCATCCTACAGTCGAGAATCCTTTTATGTCATTTTAATATAAACAAGAGATTGCCACACCCTTTTCATTCCTGATGCATTTTCTACGGGCGTTGTCCCAAAGTTTACACAATATTGAATGATAGTCTTCGTTTTGTCACTTTCTGATGACGATATTTTTGTATTCGAGTAAATCACTATATGCTGTCGCAGTTTTCGCTCTCAAATTCACGCCATAACATCAAATGACGTCATAATATACAATGCTGACGTTGTATGAACATTACAAACGTTGGCCAAGGTTCTGCGCAATTTACTTTAAGGTGGTTGATCATTACACTAGCTGAATGGGGATCAGCAGGGGTGGGTAGTGGGCCTAAAGCTAGGGTGGGTATAGGGGGTCACGATGGGGTGGGTAGTGGGGGAGTCACAGTAGGGGGTCACGAAGCTGGGGTGGGGTGTCACACAGCAGGGGGTCACGAAGCTGTGGTGGGGATCACGACACTAGCTGAGTGGGGGCCACCACAGCAGCCATGACTCATGATCATGGTGTGGGGATCACACAGTATGAATGGAATGGTGAAACCGAGTTAGGGTCGGAGTCACACAGCGGGTGGGGGCGATGGAATGCTGGGGTGGAACTAATGTTGGGTGGGGAAGTCACACAACGGTGATCACGAAACTATGGTGAGGGAGCTACACAGCAGGAGGGGTGGTGGGGCACGAAGAAGGGGTTAGGAAGGGGGCACGACGCTACGGGGGTGAGTCACACAGCTGGGGGTCAGGAAGCTGGGGTGAGGACTAATGTTGGGTGGGGAAGTCACACAGCGGGGATCACGAAGCTAGGGTGTGGAGTTACACAGCAGGATGGGGTGGGGCACGAAGCAGGGGTCAGGAAGGGGTCACACAGCTGGGGTGGGGAATTACACAGCAGGTGGACGGAGCAGGGGTGTGGAGTCAAACAGCCAGGGGTCAGGAAGCTAGGGTGGGGAGTCACACAGCCGGGGGTCACGAAGCTGAGGTGGTAATCATGACACTAGCTGAATGGGGGCACACAACAGCTAGGACGCATGACAATGGAGTGGCGATCATCTAACAGGGATGGGAGTGGAGTCATATAACAGGGGGGTCACGAAGCTTGAGTCGGGAATCGTATCGCAATGGGGGACAAGTTGGTGGAGTAATGCGATATTGGCATTATCATGGTTCCAGCCAATAGTAATCACCAGTAATGCCAGAATAACGTTCAAATAATCACATCTAACGACTAACGGACCATTGGTAACATGGTCGGTGAATAAAATGGTTGATAAGGGGGGGGGGGGGGGGGGGGGGGAGGGGGGGGGAGGGGGTATATTTGGGCCTTGGGAGTTCTGAGACCCGAGTGCGTCTCGAGTTGCGTCTCTCTGACAAATTTCACTCGTATTTATAACCTTCGGTGCGAACGTTGTCCGCGAATCCAGTCCTTTGATCGGCTCGTAAAGACTCAGAGGACAACATTCGGACCATACTATTCCGCACAGTGGATTGGTTGGAATGTGTAATCGGATAACCGGACTTTCCAATGTTGACGAAATGTGAAAGTTGTCCAGCATCGTTGATTGGTCGGAGAAGTTTGAGAGGTTAACCGAGCTTAAACAGGTTTACGCAGTATAAAATGGCGGCCGTGTTCAACACACACAAGAAATGTCAACAAACTATTGTGACTTGTAACTAACTAAACAAGTTCCCTGGTATATGAAGGTGACGATCATAAACTATTGACAATTGTGAACATCCATGCATGCATCGGAGATAGTGGTAAGTTGTGTGCACAAAATGACTAGATTGGTCAGTAAGCGAGGCTTACGGAATACCCCCCGCGTGGGCCCAGGTACCCCTAAAATATGTAAAAATGTCCAAGTGTGTGGGCTTGTCACCTTCACTCTAGGCTTAGCGGGAGCGGCATGAACGTGAATTTGTCACATGGTGGTAGAGGTCCATTGGAGCAATGTGTGTGTGAAATGTGAAGCAAATCCGAGCAAGGAAATAGAAGTTATAACTGATTTCTCTGATGACTAAGTATGTGAGCTTGACCTCGAGATCAGCGGGAATTTTTCACAGCATGATAGTAGAGCCTTAGAGGAATGCATGCATGAAATATTAGAGAATTTTCGATGAATGAAATAGAAGTTATAA